>CM074493.1:22812-38544 GCA_037389245.1 Oryzias sinensis | reverse complement strand
TACAACTGATCAGTGCTACTTTGGGAAAACTAGTAAGAAAACCTGAACTCATTTCTATACTTTTGTCCTTTATTGACTCAAATGCACATTTTAATTTAAAGACAGTTACGTTTTAAAGGGAAATAAAATGACATCAAAAGCTAAACTCAAAGATTGAACAGAAGTGAACATAAAACCAACTTTGAATTCTGAAACCACTTTCTAAAAAAGTTTATATTTCCTTTTCCAGAGTTTGATTCTACAGACAAGGTGGCACTTTACACTCGTGGATGTGTGGGCTCTAGCCTGTGCAACATAAGCTTACCCGGCACGCTCCTCGGTGCTGGTTACACCAGCGTCTACTCCTGCTGCACTGCAAACCTTTGCAACGGAGCCACATCCGTGCAGCTGCCTCTGATGGCGGCGCTCCTGAGCGGCCTCCTGTCCTCTCTGTGGGGCTTTTGCCAGCTGTAAATATGAAAATAATAGGAGGATTTTAACTCAACAATCATGCATGACTGCTTGATCTGAGTGTCTGTCAAAGAAATCTGCATAAATGAAATAAAATTTACATATTTAACACACAGATAAAAGATAAAGAATGACGTGTGTGGGGAATGAAAACTTACTTTAACTGTCACGGGTACTCTTGTACTCAACTGTATCTGAATCTAATAAACATAAAGGTCTCAACTTGATTGAATAATTGTTCTCTTCATAAAGCAAATGTTGTAATTAGAACAGAGAACATGTTGTTTTAAGTGCCTCCAGCCGTTTCTATGTCGATAATATACAGCTTTATGTGTCTTTTAAAGCCCAGGATGTTTTTAGAATAAAGATTTTATGCAGGTGTCTGGATTCAGTCAAATGTTGGATGAATAATAACTTCCTCAGCTAAATGAAGCCAAAACTGAGATTCTAGTCAGTGCTCCTGACAGTTGCCTCCCCCCAGATAGTCAAGTGGCTCAGTCCTGTTTATCAAGTCATCTGCCAGGAACCTCAGGGTGACTCTAGACCCGGTTTTATCCCCTGACTTGTCACTTGTTCGTTCTTGTTTTTGTCATCTTAGAAACATGACTGAGTACAATTGTGTCACGTTCTAAGATAAGAGATGCTAATCCACGCTTTTACATCTTCTCGTCTTGATTACTGCAACTCCATCTACTCTTGTCTAAGCAAAAAAAAATCTCTAGAATAGGTTGTCCAGAACGCCGCTGCAAGGCTTTTAACCAATTCATCCAAGTTTTCACACATCACCCTGCTATTAATCCAACTGCACTGGCTCCCCATCCGTTTCCGAGTGCATTTTCTATATTAGAGACTTTTTACAGCCATACCCTCCCAGCAGGTCCCTGAGATCATGTGACCAGGGTCTGCTGGTTGTTAAGAGAACCCGGCTAAAAACTAAAGGTGACGGAGCATTTGTAGCCGTGGCTCCATCGCTCTGGAACTTCCTTCCTCTCAGCCTCAGATCTTTTTAAAATTGCTTTTTCTCAATTATTTTGTATATTCTGTGTTTTACTGTGTTTTGTAATGTTTTGTCCTGTTTTACTGTGTGGCACTTTGTGGTTTTTATCTTGAAAGGTGCTATACAAATAAAGTTTATTATTATTCCTAATCCCCATTCTGTGTGAAGATTCATGTAAATTCAGGTCTTTTTATTTTAATTTTACTGAACAATTTAACATGTGGATTATTTGTTTTATTGAATAATTTTCTCCATTGAATAAACATTAATTTAACATCATCAGCTTCAAATACGGTCTAAAGGCAGGAACGAGAAAGGATGAAAGAATACAGACTCGTCTTTGAAGGAGTTTGCTGTTCAGCTGATTCTTCACTGCTGCAGCATTCATGGGATCATTTTTTCTTTTTAAACTACAATGAGCTCAATATCATTAGGGAACAAGTCACTTGGAATAATAATTATGCTGTTATAAACTCTGTGGTACCAGAAGGAACTGTCTCCTGATTTCCTCATGGTGACACATGACAACCGTGTTTTTTGGCACAGCTGACAGAGCTTCCTCACCAAACTGATTTGAGCCATTTCACCTCAGACAGACATTTGGAGATCACAGGCAGTTTGAAAAAATGTGAGGCTGAAGCTGGTGAGAGGAAGGCATGTTGTTCGTTTTTGTCTTTTTTTTTTTCTTTTGACCGCCCCAAATCCTGCTCACACTGTCACAAGAATAGACAGACGGCTGGATCCAGCTAAAAGTCCACAAAGCTAAATCAGGGTCAGGCAGGGGTTAATAACAGGCAACAAGTTCATCAGAGCAGAGACTGGGGGTAGTCAGGATCCAGGCGAGAGTCGGGGCAGGCAGCAGGCAAACAGAGTCAGAAGACAGAAGATCCAGACTTAGGCCGCCTTTACACTGCGTGGTTCAAGTGACCCAATTCCGATTTTTTCCTCTCACGTGGCACAGATCGGATATGATCGGTGAATGTGTAAGCAGGACAAAAGCGCATGGATTCCGTTTTTCTCAGATCGTATACAGGCCTCTCTCATATGTGGAAATAAATCGGAAACGAATCGGATACGTGCATTTGCGTGTGCCATGTAAGCAGACAAATCGGATATTCCCCAGTAAATGCCAGTCGTACCTCAGTGACGTCAACTCAGGACACCACCAACTGAGATCACATGACTTATTAAGGTGCTTTTTGTGCGCTGATTTTGCTGTCAGCGTGTTACCTTTCAGCCTCAGGCTTCAGACCGTAGTTGGAAACCGCTGTTATGTCCGGTCCGGTCCCGGTCCGGACGCAAACGGTAACTAATGAAGCGGGACACCGTTGCTATGGAACAGCAGGCTAGAAGCCGTTTATTTCTTTGGGGGGCGTGTATGATGGGGACCATGTGTGTTTGTGAGCGCGCACGCGTGCTTGCGTGTGTGTGTGTAAGGAGAGAGCCCCCCTCCTGTAACCCCGAGGAAATCTCCTGTGCGTTTCTGACTACGGTCAGAAAAGAGAAGTCATCGCGCAGGAAAGGTTCAACACTTGGATCAAACTGTTAGTACAGCACGTCTGCAAACACTTCCTCATTCAAAACTCAGAGAGAGCCGAGCACCCCCCCCCCCTTTTTCCTCCCCCGTGCGTCCCCTCAGAAGCGCCCAAGGCAACGCCTCCTTCCGTCGCCGCCTTGCCTCCATGACAACCGCAGTTACAAAAGTCAGAAGGAGGTCCGCGGAATGCGGAAATGCTGTTACGTAGTCCTCAGAACGTCTACGTTTGATATTTTCAGCATTGTGTAGTGTAAATGCAAGAATCAGATACGGGTCACTTTTAAAAGATGATGTAAGGTCGTCAAAAAAATCGGATATAGTCAGAAAATCGGATATGGGCATCAAGACCTGCAGTGTAAAGGCGGCAATAATGCTCGGCAATGACGGCAGAGTGGCACAAACAATACTTCACACTGGGCTCAGCCCAGTGCAGTGCTTAAGTGTGCTGTGGTTGAATGGGTGAATGAGAGTCAGGTTTGTGGCAAGCAGGAAGTGCACACTGGGTGTGCTGGGAGATGTAGTGCTTTCAGTACACAGACTGCATAAGGAGCCCGATAGTGCTGCTCACCTGCAGCCTGACTGTTAGAAATAAGGAAATTAGGACAATGAGAAAACTTTTCTGTAAAAATCCCTTCAGTTTGTACCTGTTTTTCCAGACGTACCACAAGAATCGACAAACCTCAAGAGTCTAAAACGTATCTTTAATAGAGTTCTACCTGCAAGTAGGAGTGACAGAAAATGACAACATTTCTGATCTACACTCAAAAGTACATATGACATCTACCCAATATATATATATTTATAGATATATATATGTATAAATCCAAACACACACATGCAAGAGTTTAGCCTTTCTCCACAGCTGCACGCTTGCCGCCTTAGGTCAGGAGATGATGTCAGAGCTGGGTTTGTTTTGAAACCGCTGCATGAAGCTGCAGACAAATGTCTGCACACTTGGTTTCCACATAAAAAAAAAAACAGTCAATACAGTGTCTAATAATTCTTTGATGTTAAGACTTTGACTGAATGAGTAAAAAAAACATTTAGCATTTCTATGATATAGTATGATAATATGTTTAAAAGTAAACTCAAAGACTTTGAATAAATGCACTTTTTTTTTCTCAACAGCCTACAGGCACTTATTTATCACGTGCACACTCCTTGCGTGCAGCCTTTGCATGTGGTCAGTAAGCAACAGTAATCACACCTTACCATCGACATGAGTGCGGCGTAATAACACCGTACGACAGCAGCACCGGTACTTTATAAATGTGTGTAGCTTCCGTTAGCCTTACAAATACTTCATGAGACACTTACCACATGCACGGCAATGGTACGTTCCATTTTCAGGCCTGTGCCCCCTTTTTAGGGTACAGCGGCTCCTGGCTATACTCCTCCACGGTCTCAGACAACCGAAAAACCTGCGGAACCATTTTTTTGAAGGACTTTTAAAAAATGGGTCATTGTCTCACAACCTTTGTGTAGTCCTGTCAGGGCTTATACTGTTAGTAATGATGGCTGTGCAGGACTGCAGAATAAGAGAAAAAGGCCATCCATCTAGCCATCCATCCATCCATCCATGAGAGAGAAAGGATGTGGCAGAAACTTAAAATGTTCAATCAATGACCTCATACATGATAAGAACATTTTATGACGAAAGGAAACTTTGAATAAAGGGGGAACACAAGAAAAAAAACAAGCCCTTAAATAGACAGTGGGTTCATTGACCAACAGAGTCCCTCTCTGAATGACTGAAAGCTGACACTGCTGTGACGTAATTTGTGTGAAACCAAAAACCTGAAAACATAGCTAAACACAAAGCATGACCTAAAGATGCAAAAGCTGCACTTAGAAAAGCACCGGTCCTCCCTCAGTTCTTGTCTAATCGCCCCAAATTACCTGTTAAGTTCTCTGGTTTCTACACTTTACCTGTAATGTACCTGCTGTGCATTAATAATCATTAAGCTTCTTTATTTCTCCCTGGGAACAAATCTCCAACCTGGATTCTACCTTTGGGTGGAGCTCTAGTGCCAGGAAGAAATTAAATAACAAGCATTTTAAACTGTTGAATATTTTATTTACAAAATCCAAAAAATTGTGACATGTCAGTTGATAATATTTTTAAATCGGTTTGGTAAAATACATAAATATTAACCCATCTATAAATTGTGGTCATTTTCGTTTTCTTTATATGGATTATTATATATGTAATATAAAACCAGAATAGGAAGAATCTTCTGAGAATTTCCCTGGAGTTTTTCAACAAAATCTTGTGCTTTTGATTTCAAATTTTTGCTTTTTAAATCAGTTTTGTATTAATTAAAAAATAAACTTTACAAATTTCTCACAGTTATCCATAGACAACCCCTATTTTACAGCTTTTTCTGAAAAATGTTTTGCAGATGAACAGATCAACAGCTCCCTCTGGTGGCGGACAAGCAAAAGGCAGACAAATCTGGTCAATTTGACACAAGAATAGCACCAACTTTTGTTATTTTCTTCTTTTAGGTGATGGCAGATCACACTAATCAGAACACAAACGCTGTTAATTGGATAAAAAATTAAAGTGCACTTATGCATTCAGACTAACATGTGAAACATTTGATTCAGTCACTGAAACTGTGCAAAGGTGTGATAGCAACTGTGCTCGAGTGAGTGTATATGTTCTTCTGAGGTGAAATGATGATGGAATGTAAAAGGAAGGAGTGAGAGTACCCAGTCACCCCCCCAACACCCACACGGTATAGCAAATAGAGAAAAACCGCCCACTGGGTGATGACATCCACAACCCAGGCAGGCCAGGGCCAGCAGGACTGCAACAGGGACCCCAATGCCAGAGAGAAGGAATGCAAAGGGGCACAGAGAGTGCAAGCTCACGCCCAACTAGAAGAGCAGCACCCCCCACCCACCGTGCCAAGAGGGCCCAACGTGGGGCCCCGCCCCAGGAGAGAAGATGAGCAGCCCAACACCACCCAGGTGTTCTGAGCATCCCCACACCCCAACCCCATGCACGACCCAGCCCCCCCCCAAAGGGAGACCCGCTCCACGAAACCACCCACCCGCACCTGGCCCACGGTTAGTCCAGGAGAGAGCAAGGCAGGGACCGCCCAGGAGGAAGACACCCAAGAGAAGTGGTGGTCAACAAGGAGTGTTGTAAACATGGCCCGACCAGGCTCACCCACAGTTGGAAGTTTGGAGAAGGCCGGCGCTCAGGGGCTATAGGACCAGAACCCACACCGCAGGGACACAGTCACCTCCAAGCTCAGATGAGATGTGATCCTCGGCTCATGGTCTTGCCAAAGAACTCAGGGATCCCTCTCCCTGCATGGAGAGAGGCCGGCGGGCACAGGAGGCCAGCACCCACGGGACTCGGCCCCAGCTCCCCCCTGGACAGGGCAAACCAGAATGCTTGACTTTATTCATTCCTCTGGGGAGTGAAAACCCATAACGAGCACAGCTGGTGTTTGCAGTGGTGTTGTTTAATTGAGCAGCCATGGGGAACACAGCAAACATCGAAATGTTGAGGATGTAGAGCAATTTTGAAATGTCACAGAGAACACTGTTGTTTGTAAAGCTGACAGAGTAGCAGTGATGCCTGACAGAACTGAAAATTTGATATTTTATGATGATTTTAGATTTTGTAAAACTCAGATTTGTTTGAATTGATAGCTTTTCTTCTACAATTAATCTAATTCAGTCCTTATATTATAGCTTAGTTTAGGAATTTACTAACATACAGTAGGTCATAAAAATTATGTCATGAGAAACTTTTTTTAAACTAAAGCTAATCTTTTTTAACAATTTCTGCAGTTTTTGTCATCCAAAAAAAGGGAATATTAAACCAGGGTTTAGATAACAACAATTTTATACAAAAAGTTTAATTTACTATTATTTAAACACAACTGCAATCATCTAGTTAAAATTATGGATGGATGAAAGGATGGTGGTTGATTGATTGATTGATTCTGGACCTATAGTCTAATCAATCATAAGAATAAATCAAATACAATAAAAGATTCAGCACCAAGAGTAGACAAGAAAAAGCAGTGGATATAAGTGGATATAAAAGTATGTGCAAAATTACAACGAAAAAAATTAAATAACAAAATTAAATTATAAAAGTAGGTCTACAGCATTAAATTCTGTTGATTTTAAACTGCTTATGTTCAAACTGTTCCTATGGTCTGTGGTATTTTTATCTTTAGTCATTTTAATATGAAAAAATTAAAAATGATAAATAAATAAAATTAAACAAATGAAAATAATATTTTAAAAAGTAAATGTTTTAGATGCTTTTTCCCCCCACGTAAAGCTTTCCTTGTCAAGTGCTTTAATATAGTCTCACGCGCAGGCCCCCGCGTGCCCTCCGAAGCGCGCGCGCCACCAGGAAATGGAGGCGCGGTGACGAAGAAGATGATGATGTAGCTGCGGCCGCGCAGGATTCGGGGCAGCCACAGAACAGAGAGGAGGAGAGAACAGAGAAAAACTTCTTCAAGTGAGTTTTTGGACCCTAATCTAAGTTTTAGTCGAACCTACAGAACTTTAGTGAGAGCCGAAGTGTATTTTCGGTCCGAAAGGAGCCTCGGACGTGTCCGCCGAGCCCCGTTTGACAGTTATTCTCCGAGATTGTAGCGGAAGATGGGCTCGGCCGCCCGCGCTGCTGGCCGCGAGCTCCTCAACTTCATACAAAACTAAACTTTGATTCTTCGCTAAACTCCACGTGTTTCCCCCTCATTATTGTGCCTTTGTTCCCGCAGGGATTCCGGGGACGATGAGCGACGCAAACCAGCCCAAACTGGAACTTTTTGTGAAGGTAATCACCGAACGGAAAGAGGTCCGCGCGCGGGGCGGAGAGGCAGAGGAATTGATGATGACAGGAGGAGTTGGGCGCGCGGCAGAGCTCCTCCACTCCCGCTCTCAGAGTCTGCAGGGCGGCAATCATCTCCGCGGACTCTAATCTACTGAAATGCGCTTGAAATGAACTGTGATCTATATTTAGTCGGTTGGTCAGACGGATAATCCCATTCTGTTTGATCCATGCGTGGTGCAGCCGAACCAGCATGGCGCTGCTTCCTCCCACACAAGAATTCCTGTGTGTGTGTCTACATAAATGCATATTATGTATGCATTTATGTGTAAATATTAATTTTTCTTATGTTTGGATCTTCTTTACATTCATCTTCAGGAAGATGTGTCTACTCCTGCTGCGTTCATGTCCTAATAAAATGTTGGAAATATAACTTTTTATAAGTATCATGCGCCCTAAAAGATATGAGGGTCGTATGGTTATGTAAAATCCCCAAAAAGTTTAATTTGTTTACTTTTTGTGCGCGTTAAAGTCCATCTTCGATGAAAATAGTATTTGTAACATGTTCTAGTGGCGTTTGGAGGACATATATGAAGAAAAGTAAGCCCTAAATTGAATCCCAGAGTTATTCTTTATTCAAATCGTTGAAAAAGATCATGTTTGTTACGAGGAAAATACGCTTGGCGGGTCACTAACTCCTTGCTTCGCTCCATTCTAAAGCGTAGACTTGTAAACTGTATTTTTCATAGTAGAAATATTAATGTTATTGCGTAGTTAGGCCGGGATGCGACTTATATGTGGCCTTTTAAAAACATAAATAGTACCAACCACTAGAGGGCACTGTAGGTGTGTGCATCAGTATTTGCTACTGACTTCAACGCAGGAGAAGAAGCCACACAGAGGAAAAATGCAATAAATTTCCTGATTTGAAGTGATATAAAGAGTTCAGATGACTTGTTAGCTTGTTCCGTATGCTTTGGTTGTCTGAATAATTGTTCATGTCTAATATTCTCTTAGTTCCATGAACCTAAATCAATGTGTTACAGCAGTGCAGATATTTAGTCCATTGTTTTTCCGTTAATAGGATTTACCTTCCACGATGAAATGTTTGTTCTTGACCCTATATTTAGTTAAATTAAATGTTCCCAAAAGTGCGACATATATCATTATTTTTGTGTGTATTTTTTGGCTCCTGCGACTTAAACTCCAGTGGAACTTGTATTTGTATGTCTTGGTTTTTCTCGTCAGAGTTGGCATCTGGCTCCAAACTGAACTGAGCTCCAATACTGCTCACGATTTTTGTTGCTCTGGTTTTGTTAGGTTGGGGGTGTGAGGGGCTGTAAGCTAGTACATGATGGGAAATGGGGCGGGGTTACTCACAACTCAGACGTGAATTTTTAATGGACTCCTGCAGAAACTATGTCCTAAAAAACTTTTAGATTTAGGATAAAAACAACATATTTATTACTAAAAGACCCTAAAATCGATCAGAAGATGATCGGAGCGGCACTTCAAGCAAATGAGTTTTTCATTTGTAAACGGTTGCAAAAGCCTCACCACACCTTTTGGGAAATACTTTTATAATTATATTTAACTCACCACTCCTTTATGGGAGTGGTGAGTTAAAGGAAAATCTGAGCTTTTCCTCTCGCTCTTGTTTGTTTTGGATCTGCCATGAGGATTAGTTAGCGTTAGACATGAATGAACATTTAAACACAGGTTTGCCTTTAACCCTGCATGAAGAGGCACACATCGCAAGTTTGTCCCACTTTGTTGAGCTTTGAAATAAACTAAAAAATATTGTGTAACTGTGTAATTTCACTTTAACTTCAATAGAACTCCTTTTGGTTCAGTACCTTTGTCAGCTTTTTTATGGCTGACAATAAATATTTATCTTTAAATTTAGTTTAAAGGATATTGATCAGTTCTTCATTAGGATTAAATTTGTTCTGAAATGATCTAAAATGTTTGAAATGAACAGAAAAGTCTCAAATTGTTTTTTCAAACTGGTCATGGAAAGGTAAATATGATCTTCTCTTGTTATCCATTATAAAAGAAACATATTTAAAACATAAAATATTTGTTAGAAAAGTAGTGCTGTAGTAGTAGTAGTGTAGTGCTTGGATTGGTCAGGAATGTAGTGAGCTTTTAGGCTTTATTGATCATGTGTGTTGCTAGGCAACCCCGATCTGCTTCCGTCCTGGACGGCAGACGCAGGAGTTCCTGATCTCCACCATAGCCGCGCCTTAAAATTCACCAAAGAATCATTAACAGAAGTTTTACAGACCTGCAGTCCTGTGAGGGTCGGCCTCATGAGGTCATCGGTTCAGCGTATTTGTAGACACGTTTCCCTAAATAGTCATGTGCAGAAATGATTGGATAACCAAGACAAAGCTGATGAAAAGGTAGAGTTTGGTTTGGGAACTAAGCTAGTGCAGGACAGGATACTGAATATATTGCTGGTGGGATGTGTAAATTGGGGCATGATTACGTCTTCAAATGAACCTAATTCCTATTCCAATTTCACTTTCTACAAATCACTTGACAAGCTAAAGATCATCTTTAGTAACCGCTTTGTTTTAACCAACTAAGGATGAACCGTTTCTGGCGTCCTGAAAGTTAATGAAGAAACACCTAAGAGGCGAATGTTTGGTGCTGCTGTGGAGTCATCATTCTAGTCAATGCTATTAGTAATTTTGTTACAGCCGTTACGACGTTTAGGATCATAACGAGGGACCAAAATTCAAAAGTGAAGATAGCAAATACTTTGTAGAAAGGTCACTAAGAAGTACGTAGACAATAATATTTTCATTCACCTTCTAAAACCCGTTTCACCTCTTTCTGGGTCGCCAGTCTGTCGCAGGGAGGCAATAATAGCAGAGCCAGTAATTTGTGTTTAAAGTCTATTAATAAATCTGGGTTAATGGCTCGACTACACACATTTTTATTAATTTAGTGCACAGATTATTATTGTTCACTTATTATTTGCCAATATTTTTATACTCTTTATGTTTTACGTTAAATTAAAAAAAAAGTCATGGTTCTAGTACACCTAGTAATAACACCCAAGTGCACATTAT
The DNA here is from genome assembly GCA_037389245.1 of Oryzias sinensis. Lineage (NCBI taxonomy): Eukaryota > Metazoa > Chordata > Actinopteri > Beloniformes > Adrianichthyidae > Oryzias > Oryzias sinensis. Next base: position 27,673 of record CM074493.1, on the reverse strand, counting down.
TATTGCCCTTGGGCTATTATGATGGCACAAGCACACTTTTTGGGTTTGGGACATCTTTTTGTTCATAGTCTAGTAAACATCCTGTCTATTGGCCTGAGTGCACTTTGTGTAAGCGGGCCATCTTTGTGTTTACTGTATATTTAAAGGTCTGTTGTTTTAAAGTCTGCTAAAGTTCAAATGCCATCAAGGCCATAATAAGAGCCCATCTGTGTGTTTAAAGAAAAGGTTCATTGGTTTGAATGAATGAGATGATTCCTCTTTGTTTTGCAGGCGGGAAGTGATGGTCAGAGCATCGGTAACTGTCCTTTCTCCCAGCGCCTCTTCATGGTGTTGTGGCTGAAAGGAGTCACCTTCGATGTCACCACCGTGGACATGAAGAGGTAAAAACTCTCTGTTTTTGTCTATCCTCTGCAGGATTCTCCTGGTACAACAGAGGAGAGTCCACCCTCTTTTTTTTTAAGCACAGATGGGGTGTAGGAAGACCAAAAGGATCATTGTGGTGGTAGAAATTAGTTATTTCCTGTGAGTCCTCTCCCTATTTCATTTTTTGTTTTGTTTTTTTTTCCTTACCTCCTGCCCCCCTCCCACAGGAAACCAGACATCTTGAAGGACCTGGCACCGGGGGCTCAGCCTCCTTTCCTGCTGTTCGGGAGCGAGGTGAAAACCGACACCAACAAGATTGAGGAATTCCTGGAGGAAACGCTCAGCCCTCCAAAGTAACCGCCGTCTTTTCACATCCGTTTCGTTTCGTTTTTGACCTCTGACTAATATTTACACCTCAATATTTCGGTGAGGGACAGAACCTTTTAGCGTTTTCTGTTTCTACGCCAAACAAAAAGCTACATGTGAAGTTATTTTAATCAATTTTGCCAGGAAGCCTGTTGTTGCGTTGCTTAGCAACCTCTTTGCCTTCATTAGCAAGTTTTGAAACTCCTCTAGAAATTATTTTTTTAACAAAAGGACTTGTTTTTTACTATTCTGTATGTGCAGTGGGTGCTATTATTACCCCTCTTATACCTAAAATAAGAACCAGAACCACCAGATGGCCCTGACCTCCTGCAGCAGCTCCTCCAGGGTGTAGACAGAGCTCCATGAAACCCGTTTAAATACTGGTTTGCCTTAAAAACTGCACTGCTGTCCATTACATCATTCTGGTGCATTTGAATAGAAAATCTTATTCAAATGAGCGACTTTTCTGGTTCCTCTTTGAATTTTGGCCTGTTTCTGTTGTGTGTTGAAAGCACTGCATTGCATTATGGGTGTGGCATTCGTCTGCAGTGAAGCCGTGTCATTTATGGGACTGGTTTCTCCGTCAGATACCCCCGTCTGGCTGCTCGGAACCCGGAGTCCAACACCGCAGGTCTGGACGTCTTCTCCAAGTTCTCGGCCTACATCAAGAACTCCAACCCCCAAGCTAACGAGAGTACGCCGGCTCATCCCAGCACCGTGCCAGCCAAACCACCACGTGTGCTCTTTGTGACGGGAAGGCCATCCCGTTTCTAATTTCATCCGTGTCTCTGAATTCCTGCAAAGATCTGGAGAAAGGATTGCTGAAGGCTCTGAAGAAGCTGGACGACTACCTCGGCTCCCCACTTCCCGACGAGGTCGATGAGAATAGCGCCGATGAGGTCACTTCCTCCTCGCGGCCCTTCCTGGACGGCCAAAACCTCACTCTGGCTGACTGCAACCTGCTGCCGAAGCTCCACATTGTGAAGGTGACCGTCTGGCTCTTCTGCTGTTTATTCACTGGTTTCTTCCTCTCAGCAGGACTTTCCCTCTTTTCTTTTTTTTTCTTTTAGGTGGTGTGTTTGAAATACAGGAACTTCAGCATCCCCGACTCTCTGACAAACCTGTGGAGGTACCTGAACGCGGCGTACGCCAAGGACGAGTTTTCCTCCACCTGCCCTGTAGATGAGGAGATCCACAGCGCCTATTCCTGTGTAGCTAAGGCCCTCAAGTAGGACGACAGCAGCAGAACAATACACAAAATCATTAAAAATTCTAAAAAAAAAAGCACATCCCCATTCTGTCCCAAAACAAACTCTGCAAGCAGCACGTTTTCTTAGCTCTGTTTTTTTACGATTTAATTGCCTTTATTAGCAAAAAATTAGTCTATCAGTGTCCAGTTTTCTCCTTTTACACTAGCAGGGAAGCAGAAATGCGATCGTTCTCCTCGTCTCCGGTGACGATAGCTCCTGAAGCTGCCTCACATTAGGTGAAGAAGCCACAGCAGATCCTCAGTGACGCTTCATGCTTCTATTTTTATGTTTTCGTTTTGAGGTCATTTGAACCGACACAAAGCTGCCTAACGGGTTTCAAGCCTTTCACACGTGCAGACGCCTCGTTTTCCTCCCTGCTTCGGGACATTTGCATACCAGCATCACCTGCCAAAGAGCTTTCTGTGACGGCGCATCATCTCTTCTGCCTTTTTTTCATTTGGGAAAGAAAAATGTTTGAGCTGTGAGATGTGTGACATCATCGAGGCACCTCAAAGAAGGGAGGATGCGCAGTGCAGCTTTGAAAAAACAGGAAACGTGTCGGAAGACTCCGGCTTCCCCTTTCTGAGCTTCTTCTGCAGGCGTGAGGGGTTGGGTCACGCTTACCGAGCACTTTCTAAACTGCTGTGTGAACTTGAACTCATTTCCTACAGCTGCTGGGATTTGGAGTTCTCCTCATTCAAAAGCTCTGCTTTCTCTTTAATCACAAAATCTGCCGTACTGGAAGAAACACGGTCAGAGTTTCGTGTCAAATCTCTCTCTTTTTATGACCTCTTTACATTTATTTTCAAATCTATAAATAGCCTTTTAGCGGCTAACAGCTTGTCTGCTAATTCTTGGTATTAAAATTTTAATCATGCAATCGCTCTGTTTAAATGACTACATGTTTTTGTATGTTATAAACAAAAGACTGTAAAATCAGAAGGAAATCAGATCAGTGTTTTGCAGAAGGAGCCCTTAAGGGTAAACTTTTTATTGCAGTTACTTATTATGGTTATATAGAAAAAACTTATTTCATCTTAAATATCCACCTCCAACTTTATGTAAGCCTGATTTCCAATTTCTAAGTTATTATTTCTATTTGACCTCTTTTTATAAATGTTATCATTTTCTTTTGAATTTTATTCAACAGATCTTTTGATTTGATTTTGTTTATTTTCATTTCAGGCATTAATTGAAGTCAACACAGAAATATATTACAGAAATAATGAAACCCATAAATACAATTAAAAACAAACAGAAAGTAAAACAAAGACACGCTTAAGTCCTTTTTGCTTAATGAAATATAGTGATCATTAACTAAAGTCACTTTGAAAGCCGATTATCTGCTGTTTCCACGCTTCCCTCTTTCTGAAATCTTGAAATCCTTTGAAGAGTTTTGTCGTCCGAAGTGTTGGGAGATAAAAACATCCGCTTGTTGAGTTTGTCATTTTGGGTCTTGTGCCGACTGTTCGCTGCCTCCACACGGTCCGCTTTTACTCTTTTAAGCCAGAGACAAAGTATTTTGAAGGAAACCGAAGTGCAACTTTTAGCCATTAGAGGGTTTTCTGATCTTTCAATTGGTTGTTTGCTTTGCTGAAGAAAGAGATTGAATATTTAACTCGTCTGAATTCATGTGGATTGGAACATTTTCTTTATGTAATTTAATCTAAAAAGGGATCAAGTTTGAATTTTCATTAAAAACAGAAAGAAAAATCGCTTTTTATCGTCTAGAATAGAAGTTTAGGGATCTTTTTATGTATTAATTCCATTTCATTTCTTTCTTTTTTTTTGCCCTTCTCTTCTTTTGACATCATGTTGTTGAAAGAGCGACAACATCCCAGCAGGGGCTGGACACACAGATGAAGACAATCAAGCTATTAGCACTTCTGAGATGTTTTTTTGTACTAAAAAGTTCTTTGATCTATTAATGTCCCAATAAAATGTTCATAAACTGTTCTCCCGAGTGTTTCATTTCCACAAAAAAAAGCACAAACACAAAGTTTACATTTTAATAGAAGCCAGAAAATATGATTGTATTTGTAATTCTAATTTCAACATTTAGAATAATGATCTATACAGTAGCACCATAAAGCGTTTGCATGATAACTGTTTGAACCTTTGATTTGATCTGATTTGCAGTGCATGATGGGATCATTTAAATGGTAAAATAAAGAATAAATCCATTAATTTTTTCCCTTCATCTGAGGGTTTTTAAGATGTGGTCCTTCAGGGCAGCAGGAGGGCGACGGCAGCCAGCAGCCACACCCCCCAGGCGAGGGCGGCGGCTGCAGGTCCGGCCCTGTTGCACAGGTCCGTGTCGCAGCAGTCGTTGGTGTAGTTGAAGACCACCCCGGCCGAGTATTTCTGTCCAGACCGTCCGCACTGGGACGGATTAGCACAGCTCTTCTCATAGATGGTCAGGTAAATGGGACCTGAGGAACACAGGAAGTTCTGGTTTAACTCATTTGGAACCGGGATGTTGCAATAATGTTGATATTTAAAATATTTAAGACCCAAATCCAGTTTTCCTGAAGTCACAAAATCAAGGAAAGAGGAACACATCTATGTACCGCTTTTTATCTGTTTGGATAAAAAGTGAAAAGGCTGTAAATACCTTAAATCATCTTGACCCTTGTGCTATAGGCACTTTAACGTTGGGAGTTGGGTCATCTAGACCCACTAGACAGACCACTCGACCCAGCTCTGGCATTTTTCATTAAAATAAACATTTTTTGTTATTGTGCTGTTTTTGCTTCATTTATGGTCACATTTTATGTATTTCATTCAGCAATATAGCGTTCAACCCTGCATTTCCTTCTGCAAAGGAATCTCCTATTTGAAGTAACTGTTGTGTTTTTTGTTCCAACAGCAAGCTCTCTGAC
>CM074493.1:0-22312 GCA_037389245.1 Oryzias sinensis | reverse complement strand
AGGTAGTGTAGGCCATTGCAAAAGAAGCAAATAGTTTTTGTTGATGCATTTCTTGAGAAATTCCAATTTTAGAAACACTCAAAAATTAACTAGGCTTTGATAGAAAAAAAAGCTTGTTTATTTTTGAATACCCTTTTCAAAATGAGGTAAAAACCTGTCTTAACATTTTGTTTTTGTTCCGGCAGCAGCTTGGCATTTACAACACATGCACAAGCAGCTGTGTTTGCACTCGAGCTGCAAATAAAGATTCAACAGATCCTTACTTAAAAGGATCCACAGCAGGTAAATCTAGATCTGCAGCTGTCCACAGCTTTTCCAGGCAAGAAAAGCTCAGAGTGAATAAGACAAATGACCTTTAAAGAACATTTTTGTTGTTTTGTTGAAGGTTCTGTGAGCGAATGACAGGAATTTCATGGCGCATCAGAACAACATGGACTTCCAAAAAAGCTCTTTTTTGGAAGCAAAAAGACATAAGCCTCCCGCTTCAGCCTTCAGCCCCCCCTCCCATTTTCCCACCCGAGTTCATGAGACTGCATCATTTCCTCATCTGTGATCAGAGTCTGACTGTTTGTGCCTTTTAGATTGTTCACTTCTTCATTAAGAGGAAAAGGTAACATCAAAAAACAAGAGAAATCTCAAAACAGTCCAGGTCGACTGTTTTGCAGCATCACTGGTGTGCTGAGTTGAATTCAACCAAATAGAATTCTGCTTTAAAAATAAACGGAGAGGCTGTTGACATTTTACTAGACTTCATGTGCAGCGCAGGTGGACAGCTATTATCTGAGTGCTGGAGCTGCCTCCTTAATCACAGATGATTAAAGTCAGCGGGGCTCTCAGGTGTGACATCGGTGTTGATTGGACATAAGCCGTTAGAAACAGCACAGTGCTGAAGCCTGCTGAGAGCTAGCAGTGCAGCTTTCTCGAGCTAACTGTGAAGTGAGGAAGAGGAGGGCTACATGCAGTCAAGCTCATTGGACAAACTGGCAGTAGTGGTAAACTGAAAAAAAAAGTACTTTTTAGATGAAAAGTAAAAAACTGAGAAGATTGAAAGCACACAATAAGAGTAAAATATTCTCTTTCTGCTTTAAATTTCAGTCATGTAAACGTTTCTACTTGTTTTTTTTTAGCTAAATGCTTCTTCTCTTGAGCAAACAACGTGTCACAGTAGAACTTTTCAAATAATTTTTACGCAGATGACACCCAACTGTACAAAACTGAATCCTAAAGATGTATTTGTTTTCTTTCTTTTATATAGTGCATAAAACAATGGATATATCTTTTTTTAGGACGAGTTATTGTGTTTTAAGGTGTGCTCAAGAATGATCAAATATGTTGAATGATTAGCTGATGTTGATTAAATAGAGTCAAGGCATTCCTCATGCTTTAGAGTCCCACTTCCATCATCTTTTAATCTATTGTAAAAGTGTTTCCATTATTCTTTTAACTGGGATTGTGCCATTTTTAGTAAATTTAAAAAAACCTGTTGTTTTCTAGGACATTTCTGCAGAGCAGCAGTAGTTTGGGTATTAGTAGTAGTGGTCTTACTCTGCTGGCACTAAGACCACCGCCATTTTCTATCATCCATCTGTTTACACTCTCCCTTGTTAGCTTACAGCCGCTCACAACCCCAAGTTAACTGCAGAAAAAATTCAGGAACAACATCAGTTATCTAGCCGTACAGTTTAGATCCAGATTCCAGCTCAGACGAGGAAAACAAAGACGTTCAGACGATCTATTGGTCTGCAGGTGGATGCATCAGAATGGAGCAGAGCATGGAGCTCGTGGCCCTGATTGTAGTGTTTCACAGCTACAATCTACACAGCTAAAACAAGTTAATAATAAAAACAACACATTTTTAATCAGAGTGGGTCTTTAAGTTTACATTTGTTTAGTTCTTATGGTCAGGTGCAACAAAAAAAAAGTTTTTTATATTTTGAGTTATAAAGTAAGACAAAGCATGTTCTAAATTATTATGCAAATTATATTTTCTAGGATTTTTCTAAATACTCAATGTAAATGACAGTCTGCATAATTTTATAAGTCACTTACAATTAGAACATTTATTAAAATCTCCTCAAGATAGCAGTATTTTTTTTCAGAAATAAAAACCTTTCAGTCACTGTTCCACATTTTTACGCACAACAGAGTTCAACATCATTTTGTAGATTCTGAAAATGGTCATTTGTTGAATTTGCTGCATTAGGATGTCGTACTAACTGAAATGAAAAGCTATTTCAATAAAAACATCTTCATAGGTCAAGTTCCATTTGAACACAGGAGCCCTTCTGTTGGAGCAGCTTCACAATTCTTGCATCCACTGAACTTGTGAGTTTTTGGAGAGTTTCTGCTTGAATTTCTTTGCAGGATGTCAGAATAGCCTCCCGGAGCTGCTGTTTGGATGTGACCTGCCCCCCCCCCCTCAGATATTTGCTTGAGGATGCTCCAAAGGTTCTCAGTAGTGTTGAGGTCAGGGGAGGATGGGGGCCACAGCCTCAGTTTATCTCCTTTTCTGCCCATAGCAGCCATTAATACAGAGGCATGAAGATGATTTGGTTACTGAAAGCATGGTTCTTCTTTTGGTACCATGAAAGAAAGTGTTCAGTCAGAAACTCCACCTACTATCCAGAGGTCATTTTCACACCTTCAGGGACCCTAGAGGGGCCGACCAGCTCTCTCCCCATGATTCTGGCCTAAAACGTGACTCCGCCTCCTCCTTGCTGATGTAGCAGCCTTGTTGGGACCCTAACCCACCAACTACTCCATGCATCGGAACCATCCAGGGCTGCACAGCAGTCTTCATGTAAGTCTGGGCCCACTGCAGCCGTTTCTGCTCTATTGTTGTTTTTTGGGGGGGGGGGGGCATAGAAGGTTTATGTAGAACTGCAAGCCTCTGGAGGATCCTACACCTTGATGTTTGTGGGGCACAGAGACACCAGCAGCTTCCAATCCGTGCTTGCTGCTTTGTAATGGTATTTGATGACCCCCCCCCCCCCATCCATTGACGTGTTCTTCCTACCATGACAAAGGTGGATAAAGGTGGAAAGATTTCATGTAATCCATGGACACCAGTGAAGATCACAAATCATTGAAGACAAAAGGTTCAGAGCACTGTCTAGTGGGTCTAGATGACCCCACTCCCAACGTTAAAGTGCCTAGGATAGTACAAGGGTTAATCTGATGGATTTGTCTGGCAGAAACCTTCCTTCTTCTGCACCAACCTGTGTGTGCTCTGAATCAGCCACACATCTCTTAACAGTACCACGATCACGCTTCCATGAAATATCCAAGGTTTTCATACTTAGTCCCAGGCATTGAACTATTTCAGGCTTTTCAGCAGCAGAGATTCTTCTTCTTTCCCATAATGTTATAAAATGTTGGGTCTGCTTAATGATGTGGAACGTCCTTCTTTAATTGGGTTCACCTGCCAAACCAACTATCACAGGTGTCTGAGATTGACGTCAGCGATCCAAAGATCCCTGAGACACAATAACATCCATGAGTTGAATTGAAAAAGCAAAGAGTTTTATCTTTTAGACACATTGTGACGTATATTATACGTTTGTCAGGTAGGGAGGGGCCGGTGAGCATCAAGGACCCAAAATGCAGAGACGGAGGCACACGGTTCCAGGGCAGGGGTTTATTTAAAGAACAAAAGGCGCTGCTAAGCAGGGAAACAAAAACTCACTGTGGGAAAACCAGACAAACAGGGCAGAAGACGTACATGGACATGACAGCCAGGGAAAAGACGTTAATGGACCAGCACAAGAGGAAGGCAGAGACAAGACTTAAATACAAAAAGGACTGACAAGACACAGGTGAACATGATCAGAACAGATTGGGACCAGGAAAGCAAAACTCAAAAGCATGACAAAACAGGAAACGTTTCAAAATAAAACAGGAAACAGAACTCAAACATGAAAGAAACCCAAACGGAAAGCAAAAACCAATACAAAGAAACCCAAACCATGATAATGTCACAATGAAACATTGAAATGTAACGACAGCAGTGACAGCATCTGTCACTGAAGATTCTTAAGGGTTTTCGGGCAAAACATAAGATTCTATATTTGGCTCGTTGAACCAATGAAAACACAAAAAAGAGGCAGATGAAGTAAAGGGGAATATTCCCAGAAGGTCATATGTGTGGAAAGGTCAAATCAGATGGAAAAAAGCCAGTTCCCAAGTACAAAAGGAGCTGTTTTTCTCTGCAGTGTGAGCGTGAAATGCTATTTATTAGTCATTTTAAGTTTGCTATAAATGACTTCAATAAATAAATGTGGACTCAAAGTAATTTTTAAGAGACATTTTCTTGGGATTTGTTTTACATTTTTAACAATAAATTCTAACAAAAAAAACTATAACATGAAAATGTACTTAATTTTAAAATATGTTTTATGCAAAACAAAAACACTTAATTTAAAAAATAAACTTAAGTTTAATTCCTTAGAAAAGCGACTGAACATTCTCACCTTCTGGTTGTTCACCTGTCATGTTTATGTTAAAGTTCCTGTTACATTACCGGTATATTTTATTTTAAAGATCAACTCCAATGAAAATCACGCTTTTGGTCTTTTTAAACATGTTATTTTAGCATTTTTCTCTTGATGGAGGCTAAAGTTCATTTTATCAAGAATAACGAGCAGTTGGAAAAACTGTGCTTAGTACTTTCCAAGGTTGGATTGAAAGATGCTCAAGATACCCAAAAAAAGGATTAAAAAGTGCTCATTTGAACATTTGAACTTTAAAAACTAAAGTTAGGAAATTAACTTTTATCCTGCTTGGAATTAATATTCACATAATTGCTGTTGCAAGAACGCCTTTAAATGACCCGATAGAGGACTAAGCTGTAGCCATGAAGGGATACAATATATTCAGACATGACAGAAACAAAAGGGCATGTTGCTCGCCATTTTTGTTGCACCAGTAATGTTAGTTTGAGGTTGTGAGGGGCTGTGAGCTAGTGGGAAGTGAGCGCAAGCTACTCCCTGCCAAAAGTCCCACCCACAACTCAGAGGAGAGTTTCTAATGAACTACTGCCGCTCTGCAGAAACTATGTCTTAGAAAACAACAAAACTTTATTTTTTTTAACTGGCTAAAAACAGCATCATCGTGATTAAAAGACCACTGGGAACATTTTTATAAAAGATGACCGGAATGGGGCTTTAAGCCCTTGATGTCCAGATTTTATTAGTGCCTCCTTTATTGTTAGCTTGGCGGGGCAAATCCTGAGGCTTTAAGAATGAGACAAAACATTTTTAGACAATGAGAAGTCAATTCTCCAGGGAAAAGCTCTCAGACCTTTTCCATGTTCTGATAATATCCTTTTCTGATACTGGGAATCAGTTTTCCCTTTTTTCCCCCTAACTTCCATTTGAAATCATCTATAGATGGGAACAGAATTTCAGGGCAAAGAAGGTAACAGAAACCACATTCCTATGGAATTGTGCTGACTGTTAATTGGCTACAAAGCTACCAACAGCTTCTAAATCTGCATTTGTGTCTTTTCTAGAAGAAGAAGAAAGCTTTGAGCTCAGCAGTTTTATTATTGTGATGTGCAGATTCTGTGTATCTGTTAAAAATATGCAAGTACCATGGACCAAGACCATGACAAAGGTCTGAGCATCTATATCTATAATGTATAGACCCGTCTTCAGTCCATTGATGCAATTATGCATTGAACCACTCCAAAATGACATAATATAACATCTACAAGTAAAAACATTACTGATTTTTCTTTTAATAGCTGGAAATACATTCAGCATTAAGAGGTTAAACAGGAAAACCACAAACAGTGGCGGAACAAAAATAAACTGAGAATTAGCTCAAAGAAACATGACTGAACGGAAAATGAGGGAAACAAAACAGCTCAGGTGAGAAGGATCTTCATCAAGATAAAACTGTCCTGAAACGAAGAACTGTGAGGGACTGGTGGTGTAGGACCAACAATGCAGAAGACCAGGGGGGTATTCCAGGAAGCATGTTTAAACTAGCCTCACTTTAAGCCTGAACTCTGGCTGAAATCCGCCTGAACTTGCTTACTCTGGGTATGTCGGTTCCAAAAGACTGGATATGAGTTGGCGTAATTACGCTCGACCTTGTAACCCTGGGTTAACGCACGGTACATAAAGACATTCTCAATAGATCGCCGATTTCTGGAGTCACCATGGAAACGCGTGGAGAAAAAAAAAGAAAGTGCGACACTTGAGACGGAAGTGAGACGGAGTCTGAGATTTTAATGACGGCGGATAAAAATTAAGTCCATCAAAAAAGTAACACGGCTGAAAAATAATTTAAATAATTTAGTTAAATTTATTCAAACTCAATAATTGTTTATACAACTCAAATTTACGTATTTATCTAACTAAATGTCACATTACTCCATTAATCTTTTTTCCATCTTAATTACTTATATTTCTTGAACTTTCATATGTCTAAGTTTGAGCCGGCAGATATGCTCATTTTTACAACAATAAAAAGGACGGATAAAAATGCACGGAGTGCAAAAATTCATTAATGACTTTTCCATCTCTGTCATAACAGTTTAAGTGGTAGGGGTGGTATATAAACTCATCATCCTCTACTTTACTCTCACTCATGGTGCAGAGACGTAAGCATAGTAGGACAAAATAACTCGGCAAAACACGGTGAAAGACAGTAAAACAGCTATACAACTAAACACATTTTGTAAAAAACCCACACTTAAACTCAAATCCGTCCAGACAGGCAAAGGGAATGATATCCCAGAATCCCTTGCGGTGCCGATCTAACAGCAGCACCAAAGTTACACCTACTTAATTGAATTAATTTGAACGAAAGGCAAATAATTGTCTGAAAACTACGTTTTATTTTTAAGGTGACCTAACAAAAAAATGATTTATCTTAACTGAAGCAAATAATTAAGTTAGATCAAAGTAAAAAAGTTTATCTTTCCAACATCCATATGTGGTCTTATCATCCTCTCACGGTAGAAAAAGTATTATCTGAGCTTTTTCATCCACTAAATCATCTTCAAATGGACACGCCATGCTGCTTCCCTTCGCTGTAAACAAACTAAGCTTCAACTAAACCTGCTCCGGACCAGGTTATGTTCAGAGCATGAGTTGCCATGGTAACTTGACCTACCCTGAAACATACCTCCATTTCTGGAACCGAAAGCTGAGGTTATCAACTTCCTTAGCCTCAAACTTATCGTGGGAGCTAGCATAACCTGCTTTCTGGAATACCCCCCTGGAATGGTGGCAGAAACTAAACTGGTGACAAAACAAAGCAGAACAGAGCGGGTGTACTCACAATGACAAATTAAAAACCAGACACTTAAATACACTGAGGATAATTAGCCAATCAGGCGGCTGAATAGCTGGGTTCGATTCCCATGGGTCCTTAGGCATGACCTTTACACTTACACTGCATTGTTCAAGTGACCCAATTCCGATTTTTTCCTCTCACGTGGCACAGATCGGATATGACCGGTGAACGTGTAAGCAGGACAAAAGCGCATGGATTCCGATCTTCTCAGATCGGATACAGGCCTCTCTCATATGTGGAAATAAATCAGACACGAATCGGATACGTGTATTTGCGTGTGCCATGTAAGCATCCCCTCTCCTGCCTCATCCAGGAGCGCCCAAGGCAACGCCTCCTTCCGTCGCTGCGTTGCCTCCATGACAACCGCAGTCACACAAAAAACACAACAAAAAGGGGGGGGGGGTGTTTCGCCATGCAAAACGTTTGCCGATTGGACCAACACGCATCTTCTAAATGTGCTTTTATTACTGTTATGATCATTATTAAGGGCCTGCTTGCACATACTTTTTTAAATCCGGGCGGTCAGTGCTCAGGTCCGCGGAAGGCGGAAATGCTGCTACGTGGTCCTCAGAACGTCTACGTTTGATAGTTTCAGCATTGTATAGTGTAAATGCAAAAATCGGATACGGGTCACTTTTAAAGAATGATGTAAGCGGGTCGTCAGAAAAATCTGATATAGTCAGAAAATCGTATTTGGGCATCAAGACCTGCAGTGTAAAGGCGGCCTTAGTGCTGCTGCCTGTCTGGGTCTCTCTGTACCTTCAAAATACCGGCCCAAAAACTCTGCCAAACCACCTGTGGGAATCAGTGAAAGCTGATTTGCACAGGTGGAGACCCATAATCGGATGAGCTAAAAGGTGAACAACAACATAATTAGCCAATCAACACAGCTGGGGATAATATGCAACCTAAACCTGGTGTGACTGACAAGGGAAAACGGCAAACAGTCTTTTATGTCTATTTAAGTTGGAATTAAATTGTAAAAAATTAAAAATAAATTTGAGAGAAAATGTTTACCTGTGTCATAATTTCGACTGACTTTTTTCCTTGATGGTATCCAAAATGGGTTAAAAGAGATTAAAATAATCTCTAAACTGTTCTGTTTGACCTGTTTTCAAATTCACTTTAAAATGTATTTCATGATAATATTCATGTTATTTAAAGTTGTAGTGTTGTCATACTCCCAATTATAATCTTATTTTGAAAATTCATCCTAATAATCTGGGATGTAATTTCAGAACCTTAACAATTTTAATGGAGTTGCTTTGACCTGTGATTTATTCTAGATTTTACAATCATTTGAACAAATATTACAGTTGGAAGTGAAAAATGAAGTCCGCCTTGATCTATGCAGATTGTAAAATGTCAACGTTATATTGCTGGAAGTGTAGTAACTCCCAGAAACTTTAGCGCTCCTGAAAAGCTCTTTGCAATAAGGGTGGGTATTTTTTTCTTACTCTTTCTTTTCATAAGCAAAATCAAACACCGGAATGTAAACATAGACATTTTGAGTGAGTCTTCAGTTCTTTAAACATCATTACACACGCTCAGTCGCTCCGTGTAATCTGTGCTGCTCCTAATGAATTCAATTGGGCAAAACTGTTAACCTCCAGCCGCAAAAATGGGATCAAAACTGATCCTCAGGATTCACTTTGTGATTGCCAACCTACTACTTTTTTTGCTCAAGAAAACAACAAAGGATTTGTTTGTGTTGAAAAATGTAAAGTATATTCTCTTAAAAACTGGCATAGATTTCAGGATGTTGGATTGATGACTACTGAAATGTGGAGTGAATTGGCTGAGAGGGAGCCTATCTAAGGCTGCCTTTACACTGCATGGTTCAAGTGACCCAATTCCGATTTTTTCCTCTCACGTGGCACAGATCGGATATGATCGGTGAACGTGTAAGCAGGACAAAAGCGCATGGATTCCGTTTTTCTCAGATCGGATACAGGCCTCTCTCATATGTGGAAATAAATCGGAAACGAATCGGATACGTGCATTTGCGTGTGCCATGTAAGCAGACAAATCGGATATTCCCCAGTAAATGCGAGTCGTACGTCAGTGACGTCAATTCAGGACACCACCAACTGAGATCACATGACTTATTAAGATGCTTTTTGTGCTGATTTTGCTGTCAGCGTGTTACCTTTCAGCCTCAGGCTTCAGACCGTAGTTGGAAACCGCTGTTATGTCCGGTCCGGTCCGGTCCCGGTCCGGACGCAAATGGTAAATAATGAAGCGGGACACCGTTGCTATGGAACAGCAGGCTAGAAGCCGTTTATTTCTTTGGGGGCGTGTATGATGGGGACCATGTGTGTGTGTGAGCGCGCGCGCGCGCGTGCTTGCGTGTGTGTGTGTTTGTAAGGAGAGAGCCCCCCTCTCTCCTGTGAGCGCGGAGCGGGGGACTGTCGGAGAACCGTAAATTAAAAATAAGGTGTCTCCCCCAAAAGTTTTGGAGTCTTTGGGTGAGGCTGAGGGTTCAGAACGGAAAAGAGAACCCCGAGGAAATCTCTCGTGCGTTTCTGACCACGGTCGGAAAAGAGAAGTCATCGCGCAGGAAAGGTTCAACACTTGGATCAAACTGTTAGTACAGCACGTCTGCAAACACTTCCTCATTCAAAACTCAGAGAGAGAACATGAGACGGCCGACCAGCCCTCATTTTTCCTCTCCCGTGCATCCCCTCTGGAGCGCCCAAGTCAACGCCTCCTTCCGTCGCCGTCTTGCCTCCATGACAACCACGATCACAAAAGTCCGAAAAAGGTCCGCGGAGGGCGGAAATGCTGCTACGTAGTCCTCAGAACGTCTACGTTTGATAGTTTCAGCATTGTATAGTGTAAATGCAAAAATCAGATACAGGTCACTTTTAAAAGATGATGTAAGCGGGTCATCAAAAAATTCGGATATAGTCAGAAAATCGGATATGAGCATCAAGATCTGCAGTGTAAAGCCGGCCTAAGAGAAGGGGTGAGACAAAAACATTTTGCCCCTCCTTTGGTTTCCTTTGCAATTTGTGTTAAATCCATTTTGGGTGGTTTTGCAATTTGTCTAGCTTTAGAGGATGCATGCTATGCACATTGTGTGGCTGTATATGTGGTGCTCTTATGACGGGAACAAACGTTTATTTATAAATAAAAAAAAAGACCAATTTAGAGAACACCCCCTCCAAAAACATTTTCCAATGATTTTAAAAATGGTCCTGCAATACTACCATAAGGTCTTTCCTTGAGATGCTCTCAGTCAAACTAATCCATCATCCTTTGCATTAAACGCTCACATCAGTTTAGATGGTTCACATTCTATAACACCATGCGTTTCTTATCTCTTTGAATATTCAGTGCTCCAGACAAAACTGAAGTGATGCATTCATGCAGCAGGAGCTTTAATGAAAACGTTTGACCTCAGCATTGACCTTGCTGCTGCTCTTGTAGCTGAGTCAGCACTTTTTGCCAGCAGCTCTGCTCACGATCAATCGATGTGCAACGTGTCTGAGCATCTGGGGCTCAGTTATTTACTGTGCTTACAACCATAAAATACCCACTGGTACCTATCAGCAGAGGACCAAAGCTCACACACACCAGTGATGGCCGCAGCCCGTGGCGCTGTGTGGTCATGTGACACGGCAAGGAGCACGATTCACAGCCGACAACAGAAAAAGGTCAACTTGCTATCTTCTGTGAATAAATTGTGTCAGACTGGAGATAGAATGTAAAAGTCCAAGGATGAATCAGCTGAAAGCGCTTTAGCAGAGGTGTGGACAGCTGCTCGGATGCAGCTGTGATGGCTGCTGTGAGTGCTTCGGGACTCGGGAGGGACGTGCATCATATCGAGCAGAGAAGGGAGGATTTATTGATGGAGACGCCTGAAAGCTTGCCAAGCACATCCACAACATTTGTCCAGACAGACAGAGCAGTGATACAGAGCAAAACAAAGGCTGGTTCCGTGTGCTGTCAGTGGTTTTCATGGAGGGTTTGCTGTGTTTTAAAGGCAGACTTAGCAGTTTGGGGCCCAGGCAGACAATAACGAGGGACACTCTGCAGCGGTTGTATTATTGTAAATTTTTATCCTTATCTGTAGGGTAAAAAGTTAAATAATTTCCTTACTGGTCCATTTTTAGACAACGTCAATGCCAGGAATTCAAATGTTTTAATAAGAGTTTGAAAACAAAAATCCCATTTAAATGTTAAAGAAATGTATTTTATATTGTATACATTATTTTTTTAACTGACCCACAAAGTCAGGTTAAAAATGGCCCTATTGAGCTGGAAATCGCCCAGTCTGGCAATGCTGCCTCTGCTCGCTAACTTGCTAGTCTGTGGACATGCTGTTGACTGAAATATACCATTGCTGCAGATGGACGAGGGGGAACAAACACTTTCACATGATCAATCTTAGGCTAGTTCAGGGATTTACAGTATTTTTTCATGACAGAGTGAGATAATGATGGACGTAAAGATTATATTAGACACTTTTGTTAAGTGTGCAGCTCGGGGCCCCTAGAGAATTTGGGGACACCAGACAATCGTCTACCTGTCAGTGCATTTGCTTTAAAACTCTGATGAAGCAAAAACCATGGTTCCTACCTACGACGGAGTTTTAGGGCCAGTATACAAACTTTTTTTTGTTATTTACGACTTTTAAGTCATAAATTTACGGGAAAAAAGTCCTCGATTAACAAGGAAAAAACACCAAAGTAGTCTGTTTAGCTTAAAGATGAAAGATGTGGAGCATTTTTTGAAGCTTTATATCCAGATAAGTTTCAAAAAGCAAAAATTCTGAACCTTTTGGTGACTCAAAATCAGATTATTGTTCGTGTAGCCGGCTTTCCGGGGTTCAGTGTCTGTAAAAGTGGAGTTTCATATGTAAAATAAGGAGCTCAGAGACACGTTTTTCTTTTCATTCACATAATCAGAAGGGCAGGCGTGGTGCAGTGGTAGGGCGATCAAGCTCCAATCATAATATTGCGGGTTCGATTCCCGCCTTGCCCGACCATGTGTCGAAGTGTCCTTGGGCAAGACACTAAACCCCACCTTGCATCTGGTGGAAGATTGGCGCCAGTGTTCATAGCAGAGTGTGTGCCACAGGTGTGTGAATGGGTTTGTGACTGTAAAGAGCTTTGGGCCTTCAAAGAAGGTAGAAAGACGTTATACAAGTATGCACCATTTACCAATTAACCGTTTGCACTCTGGCGTTGGGGGCCGCTGGCCCTGCCTGGGGTGGCGGATGTGGTTGCCTGGCAGGCGGTCTTTCTCTATCTGCTGTACTATGCGGGTGTTGGGGGGTCCCGGTGGTGAGGGCTTTGGGGGGGGCGGCTGGGCTTTCTCCCTCTTTTTACATTCCATCATCCACCCCAGAAGAGCACAAACGGTTTGCGTGACTAAATGAAATGTTTCACATGTGTTAGTCTGAATGCAGTGGTAGTATGTCCAGGTAGACTTGTTTGTGTGTGAACACTTTTGGAGCCAACAGATGTGTTTGCAATGTTTGAGTGTGTGTGTGGACAGGCCCCCAGGCCGCCCATTTTAGATTTTTCATGCGTCTTAACCTGTCAGTTGTGATTATAAAGCTCCAGCAACTTGTTGCTTTCTGATGCTTCATGATCTTACCCTCGCTACTATAATCATCCCTCTACCCCCCCCCCTCTTTATCGCTCATCCCTCTCTCTTCTTTCCTCCTTTTCTTTTCCATCCGGTCCAACAAAAAATATTCACAAACATAATTAACATGAATAAAGTTTAGCTGAAATTACAAAAAGGGTTTATTTAAATATATATCTGGTGTATCATAAGATTCATAACCCCTATTGTAAAAGTAAAATATGTCCAACAAAAAAGGCTTTCAGCTCTCATCTGTTTGCTTAGCTGTTGGACAGGACAAGTTAGAAAGAAAAAGAAAAGAGATGAGATTAACAACGTATTCTCTAGAGCTCTTTCAAATAAACAAACCCAATCTCTAAACATCATCCGTGTTTTCCATGTATTGTAAATTAGATAAACACAGACACGGATGTAGCGAATCGCATTTGATGTGAGCGCAGCTTTAGACTTGCAGAGGAAACA
Organism: Oryzias sinensis; assembly: GCA_037389245.1. NCBI lineage: Eukaryota > Metazoa > Chordata > Actinopteri > Beloniformes > Adrianichthyidae > Oryzias > Oryzias sinensis. Next base: position 8,947 of record CM074493.1, on the reverse strand, counting down.
TCTCTGAAACAGAACAGAAACTTCCTTTTTTTTAGTGAAGTCTGATACCTGGAAAATTATGAACTATTTTTAAAGTTTTTAAAAAACAAAAAATTGACATGCTGTGAGCAACAGGTCGTAGTGAGCACTTATGCAACAAATAAGGGTAAGTAAAGGGGAAGTAGTATGAATTTTGTCATGGTGCCTCCGGCAGCTCTCCTCTCCCTCCCCTCTTTGCTCTGCTCCTGACTCTTACCAGCTGTGGCCACTCACCTCATCATCATAAGCCAGACCTTCTTAAGGAGATCTAGTGCCAGTATTTTTTCGCCAGTTCATTGTCCCTGATGATGCATAGCCTGGTCACTAAGTTATTCATAGCTCATGTGTTCATGCTCTTATCTAACCTCGTCTTACGCCTCGTCTTCAGGACTTCAAAACCATGAGTGGTCACCAAAGTCTCCGGACTTCCTGAGCCGAAATACCTCAGGGAATTCCAGTATTCACCCGGTCACGCCACGAGCCATTGCTGAACCTCCAGCCATGCCACTAGCCACTATCCACCCTCCTGACTCGCCATGACTCCAAGCCACGCCGGATCAAAATAAACTCTATTACTCACCTCATAACTCACCTGTGTTTTCCCTCCAGGTTCCAGCATCTGGGTCTGCCTCACCTAGCAAGTCATGACAAATTTTTCCTTTTGTCAGCCTCCCCAATCCTGCGGGTTGTGCAACGGGCTTGAAGTTTTGTTTGCACATCCTTTGCGATAGAGCCTAAAGGTGCTTACACACCAGCTCCATTGACTTGCGTTTAAGCTGCCACTTTTGATGAAAACTCTATGCAAACACATAGACCAGAACGCTGGCGATGGAGCGCCTCCACGCATATTTTTAAGTCCGGTTGTGGACTCTACGCACACATTGGCCGTTCTTTAATCATGCGCTGAAAGTTCAACCAGTTGAACTTTTTCACGCTTAAATGCAGCAACGCGGTTGTTTAGAGATCAGGTTTGTTTATTTGAGAGATCTACAAAAAACATTGGTAATCACGTCTCTGTTTTTGGGTTCAGGAGATTATTAAGAGAATCTCCCACTGCGACCAATCGGTTACTCGGATTTGATAGTGACATGTCGTTTGCGTACTTTTTAAAACACGGGAGTACCAACTGTTGTAAACATGATCAGGAGACATTAATAATTATGTTTTGTGCCCAGCTGAATTAGTCCGACACCAAGACGAACATTTATAGGAACAAAGCCGTGAAGACGGAAAGCCTGGAGAAAGACTTGCATCGCTTTGACATTTCACATCAAGTTTCATCCCTCTGTGGCAGTTGACAAGCAGTAGTAAACAATAAAAAAACAGAATAAAAAGAATCCCCTACCTGCTGCTACCCGCGTGTCCAGTGTGAACACCACCGGTGTATATATTCATAAATTTGTCTTATTCAGGATTGATTTATTGCTAATTTACTTTTAGGTTAACTGCTAATTTTACTGAATGTATTTTTTAATATATGTACGTAATGTTCTGGAAATATATAATTTTATTTTGATCTTTTAGGGTGATTTTAACATCTACCCAGGGACTGCAGATGAAAAATAGCCCTTTGGCTAACTCTGGCCTTTTCACAGGAATGTTTATTAATATGCGCTGTCACTGTATCAAAAAAAATGTTTTTGATTTGATATCTGATTTAAAATGGTTTATTTCAAGCAATCAAATAAGAATAATACACAAAATCAATACTATCTTACATTCATAAAATGACGTATGTGAACTTAGTGAATCATTAGAAATCAATCAATTTAACAATTTTCAATTCTTGATTAAGCATTTATTTTTATTTTATTTTATAATAAGATAATGCTGTGAAGTGAAGTAAATTTTTATTGTCCATTTTCTGTCGAATGACCAAGGTTGTTATTCCTTCTTGTGCTGATTAACAGAGTTTATAGATCTTTTCGATGTTATGTCTGCAGACATTAGATTAAGGTCCTTTTCCTTCTTCAGCTGATATCAGCGGCGCTATTTCAAATCCATTCTTCCTACAATTTAGATATTTAAGGCGACATTATGTTCTATGTTGTTTTTTTACATAATAGCTTGAATGTCTTTGTAAAAGTCCTCCAGAGCTGAATGATGAAGCCTTTTGTTCCCCTCATTACACAACAGAGGATGAGCAGGTAGAGGCCAGTTCTGCCCACGGCAGGAGCCTTTTACTGTCACTCTTTGTGCTAAAACTACATTCAGACGTGTGCAAAGGTTTGGATGATAGTTAGACTCTAAACATGGAAGTAAACAGAGCTGGTAGAAGCGCAAGGAAAACAAAATCGGCTGTTTCTGAAGAGCTCCGTTTTGATTGGCAGTGTCACCTTTAACATCTCACAGAGCTCGGTAGGAATATTAACGTGTGCCGACATGTTTCCATGCAAAAATATTCATCTGCTGGTATTTATTTCTACCTTTTTTATGTGGGTCTAGATTATTGCAAAAATTACAGACTTTTGGTGTAAAATGAACAAGACTTTTTTGGAGAAATTCTGTAAATATGCAGTAGAATAAGCATAAATAGGCGGTCCTTAAAAAAGCAAAGGATCCAGTTGAGAGGAATTTCTATTCATAAGTTAAAACATTGAAGATGTTGCTTCTCTCCACACGCCTGAGTGTTGGTCAAGCATGTATTCACATCCTGCCTGATTCTGAAGGTGTTTCTGCTGGAGAATGCTATAGATGCAAAGGATTTCCCTCTTCATTTTCTCCCAAATGCTCAGATGAAGTTAAACATTTACATGTCGCTCCTGATGAGGGGCATCTAAGGAGGGAATACCTGGGGCGTAGACATGCTCCAGACAGCAGAGACAGAAAGGACGAGGCTTTCAGCCTTCCTAACTTGACCTTTTTGGGTCTGTGTCTTTTAACCGACTGCATTTTTCTGTCTTTTATAAGGGGGACTTTTTGCTTATTTGCTGTTCATGTTTAACAACTTGAAAGCAAAGGTCTGTTAGACGGTAAATGTGAGACAACTTTTTCCCCCGGAATCTAAAACCAACCTTTTTTTTTCTGTCATTAGATTTAAAGAACTAAGTAGAGACAGGTGACAAAAACACTTTTTCTAGAGAAAAAGTGCTAAATAAATCTTTAGTTTAAGAGTATTGTTGTTCGAAATACCTTTATAAGTCACTAATACAAAGCCATGTTTGAAATGTTTTTTCTTTTTTCTGTTAGAAGAAAAAAGATGCCTTTTTAAAAAGCTGTTAAAGTTAATGGGTTATTTGTATTAATTTTACTATTAGTATTCTAATTAATAATCCCTGGATTCCTAGCAATTTGCTTGATGTTGCTTTGCAAATCTGTTTTCAGTGTCCCGAGTGCCAATAAATATTTGATGATTTCTCAAACCTGCTAACAGCCCAGCTCCTTTGCAGCTGCTGTGAAATTACAGGCAGCATCTTCTGACACTAAAGGAAAACTGAAAACGGTGTCTGAGCTCTGCCAGCAGATGTCACACAGTAACACCCCGACTGCAGCTCAGACTACAACGCACGGCGCCACTGTGATGGATGACAGAAAAGGTTCAGTGTGGCAGCGCCAACAGCTCATCTGTTCCTCTAAGGAACCAACCACCAGCAACCGTTTGGGATCTAAGAACAGTAGAGGGGTTCACAGCCATACAGAGCTAACATAAACTGTTCTATTCCCTGACTACACAATAAAACGTTTACCAATAATAGTTAACCTCAAAGTACATTTTCGTTTTCTCATAGTAACAGCAACATTAACATACCACCCACATTAACACCCCTCGCCTTTCTGGCCATTGATTGTATATGAGAACTGGACTGAGTGACTCCTCCCCTCCCACGTTTCAAACAGGAAGTAGCCGCTGGTTCCAAGAAGATAAAGTCCCCAAAACTTCTACAGAGAAATAAACAGCTGTTACTCAGTCATTGTATTGGCCAGAAGAACCGTTTATGCTCTGACACCTTTGTTTAACATGTTCTGAATAATCCTTGTCTTTATTCATGATGTGTTTTTCTGTATTGGAAGTTATTCAAGTTATTAACTGACCAAATCAGATGCCTCAATAAAAGTAGCAGATCTACATTTTCTTGAAATCTGGTGGAGCTGAGTGTCTTGACAAGCTACAGAAGGGCTTAGCAGACATCAAATCTTGGATGGAGCTGAACTTCCTCTGCCTGAATAAGAACAAGGCAGAGGTGATGGTTTTTGGAAAGACTGACCTGCTGACAGGTTGCTATCGTGCCGTTGGCCCCCTGGAGCCTTCAGATGCTCCTTTCATTAGGGATCTTGGTGTAAACCTTGACAGGCTGTGGTCCAGTCTAGTTTTGATCACTTCAGGCTAATCAGCCAAGTGGAACCATAAGTGATCCATGCTTTGATCGTCTCCAGACTGGACCACTGTTCCTCTCTCTGCTCCGCCGTCTCCATCTGGTCTAAAATTCAGCGGCCCTCCTGTTAACGGGGACCAGAGCATTCAACCAGAGCGCTCTCTTCACTGGCTGTCTGTGTCTTTTAGAATCCTTTTTAAGATTTTACTTGTGGTTTTTGAATGTTTAAATGGTCTGGCACCTCAGTATCTCTCTGAGCTGTTACATCTTTATCGTTCATGTCGAGTCCTAAAATCTGAAGATCAAATGCTTTGAACGGTTCCCATGACTCGGCTTGTGACTCGGGGAGATGGAGACTTTTAAGCTGCAGCTCCTAAACTCTTTAACGCTCTCCCCTTTTCTGTGAGGTCCGACCCCTTAACCATCAATAAAACGCTTTTGAAAACTCATCTTTTAGTCAGACTTTTAACTTCAGCCAGCAGATCTCGTGGGTCAGCTTGTTCATTTTGTTCATCTGATACTTTCATTGTTTTATTGCTTTAACAGTTTTATTGTTATTGTTTATTTATTGTATTAAGTAATTTTATTTATATTTGATTTTATGACCAGCACATTGGTTACCTCTGCTTTAAGAAATTCTTTACAAATAGTGAATTGATTGATTGATTGAAGTGAATAAAATCTGCCGTTTTAGGATACACACTGCAGAGAATCTGTAATGCACTAATTGATAAACCATTATGAAATTGTTGTTGAAATAAGACTCCTCCTTATATATGTTTTGTTTGTTTCTCATTCCACTTTTTGAATAATGTAAAAAATGGAACTTTTATCTTAGGAGTCCACCTTAAATCATGGCCGTTCATTTGTGAATGTTTTTCATCCTCACCTTTTCTCAGGTGAGTTTCTTTTGGGATGGGTGAAGTTTTGTCAGAGTTCGGAGGTTGCGGGTTTCCCTACAGTCTGGAAGCCTCTTCTTCAGCAAAGCGTAACGTAAAGCGTCAGCGTGGATGTGTGCACGAGGGGAAAGTCGGGCTCTATGGCAGGCCATTTTAACATTAAAAGGCTAGACTGGATGTGTGTTGCAGATATCTTTATTTGAGTTTTGCCTAGTCAAAAAGAACATTTCAGATATCCGCAACTACATTCTTCCTATCCGTAATCGTAATTTTAGATATCCTCAAAGATATTATTCCTAGGACAAATGACATCACTTTCACCATTCATTTGTATGGGGTTTACAATTACAGATATCTACAATTCAGTTGCAGATATCCACTTCATGAATTACGGATATCTGTAACTGAATTGTAGATATCTGTAATTCAAGTTTCAGATATCTACAATTTCATTCTTACTAGTCAAAACTCAAGTTAAAGATATCTTTAATTCAAGTCAATTGAAGATATCTACATGTTCCTTTTCAGATATCTTAAATTAAGTTTTGACTAGGCGAAATGACGTTGTAGATATCTGTAACTGGAATTATGACTAGTCAAAATGACGTTGTAGATATCTCAAACTGGAGTTAGGGATAGTCATAATTTAATTGTAGATATCTATAATCAAGTTACAGATATCTTGAAATGAAATTTGAATAGAGATATCTGAAACTTGAGATATCTGTAATGTTCATTCAGGATAGTCAAAATGTAATTACAGATATCTTGAATTAGAGTTTCGACTAGGCGAAATGACGTCACAGATATCTGTATGCAAATTAGGTCCGCATCGCACTTTAGGGGAGGAGCAGAGCGTGTTGTGGTAATCATTCAAATCGCACCTGCTAACTTGTAATTAGCACTGATTAGCACCATGTTGCAGCAGTACGACGGGGTTTTAGGACCAGTTTACAAAAAACGTTTTGTTTTCTTTAATTACAACTTTTATCTCGTAAATTTAGGAGATAAAAGTGTTGTGGAGTGTGTGTGTGTGTGTGCGCGCGCGCATGCGTGCGTGTGTGTGTGCTGAGATGGGGGTGAGTACGGAGCAGAGGTGTGTGCGTTGATACTGTGTGTTCAGAGGACGGAGCACCGTAATAAAAAGAAAGTGTCCTCCCCCCCAGAATAACTGTTTTGGAGTCGTTCTTAATCCGCACTGGAGGTTTAGGGTTCCGATCAGGAAAGTGAACCCCGAAGAAGAATCGCCTTCGGCAGAGGAAATCTCCCCTGCGCTTCTGACCGCGATCGGAAAGAGAGAAAAGAAAAGAGAAAAACACCAAGTCTTCTGTTTATCGGAGCCAAGCTTTATTTCCGGATAGCTTTAACCGAAGTGATTCTGAACCTTTTGGCGACTCAAAATCAGATTATTGTCAGTGGAGCAGCTTTCCGGGGTTCGGTGTCGGTAAAGCGGAGTTTTATCTGTTTAATAAGGAGCTCAGAGACACGTTTGGGTGCAGGGAACCGCTGCAGCCTTTATTCTCCTTTTCATTCACATCCTGAAGTTCATCTGTCACCTTATGTCATGAACCTGTCATCCGAACACCAATGCGGAAGTAAACAGTGTTACATACACCTCTCCTCCAGATGAAGCGTCCCGATCCAACATGAAACAATAAAGAGGAATGAAAGTAGTCTGTTATATTAGCATTAGAACGTTGAAAATGCCAAAAGGGGCTCCTCCACAGACGGAAGCGTCACAGAAACGTAGAGATCTTGTCTTTAATGGAGAAAGAAATGATGCAGGTGGACATCTGCAGGGACACCGACGGCTTCGGGCTGCAGAGATCCTGCAAACCAACCATCAATAAATAAAACATGAATAAATCATAAATCAAACTAACGAATTTCCAAACATTTAGAACGTTATCAATAAACATTCAGCTCACCTCTTCAACAAAGTTTAGTCGGTCTGCTGCTGCTGTGTGGCGTTCACCTGCTGCTCATCATGCTCACTTCCACTTAATATCGTAAATTTAATTTAGGACTTAAAATCTTTTAATTTTACTGTTTTTGGTGGCCCTAAATCTCCGTCGTAGAGCAGCCAGCGGGCGAAGCGATTTTTAATCGTCTTTTTAATGCTGCAGCCCGTGCAAGACAGGAGGAGCTAGTGATGATGACGTTTGAGATATCTTTAACTGTCATTCTGCCTAGGCAAAACTGAATTACAGATATCTACAATTGTCATTTAAGATGTGTGACGAGTTGAATGTCGTTTTCAATGACGTCATTGCAGATATCTGTAATTCAGTTTTGGCTAGGCAAAACTGAATTATAGATATCTCTATCGGTCGTTTCGACTAGTCACAATTACGTTACAGATATCTTGAATTACAATTCCACCTATCCAAAATGTAATTACGACTAGTCAGAAATACGTTGCTGATATCTACAATGTTCATTCCGGATAGTCAAACTTAGCCTTTTGATGTTAAAATGGCCTGCCATAGGGCTCACCTGACTGGAAACCACGGTGAGCCCGCATGGATTCAGAACTCAAGCTTTGTCTTGATTCACCAACTCTTCGAATCGGGACAGCGCGCATGCGTGGTTCAGGCTGATGCAGGCGGACGTGCAGTGGGCTTGTTATACAGGTGTTAAAATGGGCGGAGCGACAGAGAAGCCGTTCATAAGAGTTTCTGCCTAATAACGTTCACTGCGGGAGGTTTTTATAAGTTTTTATTAGGTGATTATTAGTGTTTTTAATGGCGTTTTCTTTGCTTCTGTGCGTTTTTCTTTGCGCCACGCAGCCGTGGAGCGGCGGGTGGGGCGTGGCTCAACCTGTCACAGGTGAGTCCTTTTCTTTCGGGATCGTACAAACTCTTTACATTAAATAGTTCTCATCAGTTTTTTCATAGCTGATATTTTTAGATGGTTATATGTTTGGTTGTTGATGTTTATTATTTAAATCTAAACCACAGAGATTGATCGTGTTTGATTGGAAAGGATCGTCCTGCTGCAGGGCTGCAGTCACCTCCATCAGGCATGACAAGCAACAGTCAAAAGCTGGGTTTAAAACTTATTTAATGTCTATCCAGCTCAAAATGTAATCTTAGCATTTCCTGAAATTCCCATTCATCCTGAAGGGAGAAACAAAAAAGGTTTTCATGAGGAATAAAAGAAGAGGCTGTAATTACAGTGGAGATCAGGCGGAATCTGATCTCCTAAGGAGAACTTTGGCTGGTTTGGCTTTCGGCCACAGCAGTGTTGAGAGCTCTGTGACTTGCATATTTGATGCAGAGAGAAAAAAAACTTCTTAGCAGACATTTTTAATTAGGTCAAAAAGGAGTGTTGATCCACAGGACCAGCTAAAGTCCTCATTCTATAATCTTCCCTCCCTCCAAATGCATGAAGACCAAAAACTGGAAACATGTTTATATTTAATTTGTTCAACATAAGAAATGGTTAAAATCCCTCAAAATGTTCCTCTTTAATTCAGGTGAAAGAGTTATTACTCACTTAATGTTGTTGTTCACCTTTCAGCTTATCCGGTTAGGCATCGCCACAGCCAATCAGCTGTCACTGATTCAAACGAGTGGTTTGGTAGAGAGTTTTCATGCCGAATGACCAGAATATCATACTGGACATGAAAAAAAAAAAGATCATCCAAGTTCTCAAAAAATCCTAGATATTTTGTAATTATCGATTTTTATATATATATATATATATATATATATA
>CM074492.1:32929237-32964224 GCA_037389245.1 Oryzias sinensis | reverse complement strand
TTCCTGCAGGGTATCTGATAACTGGCAGTGCATAGCTGTTTATTGCCCGGGTCTTATTTTTGCCATTGAGCTGGCTTCTCAGGACTTGCCTTACTCGTTGGAGGTATTTAGCTGTTGCAGCTTTCCATTCACCACATTGGCTCTGGTGGTTATAGATTGCCGCTAGTGTTCGGCAATCGAGCCACCATTAGTGTGTGAATGTGTGTCTTTGGGTGAATGGGACTGTGACTGTAAAGCACTTTGGGCTCTCAAGGAAGGTAAAAAAAGCTCTTTACAATACATCATTTAGCATTTGGGAAATAATTTATGATTTTTCTTTTTACTGGTTTGACCCTGAAATGCTCCTGTAACAACTGGAACATTTTTGTACCATATGAGTTGTGGGTAAACAATTTTTTTTTCCACTGAAAAAAACTTTATGCTAAATTAACAATTCATCTGCATGTTTTTCTACAAAATAGACTAATCTGAACCCAAACACATGTAATATACATTTAGGAAACATGACCAGTGTCCCCACCACTTTTGGGAAAACCCTACAGTTGAAGGTTTTGTCTAAACTGTGAAGACATCAGCTTCAGTTGCCAGGAGAAACAGCTGATCACTGTCAGGGTGTTCAGCTCGGAAACTTAGTTTTAAGCATCAACAGCAGAAGCTGAGAGCTCAGACACACTGGATGCTTCCCAAATTTCAGTCCTTTGATGCAATTCCCCACTCCTTTGCAAACTAAAGAAACCTGCATCCAGACCCGGGATGCCATACTCCACCTGAGGAAAAAGTGTAAAGGTTTACCTGTCATCCTCCATCAGCTCAGCGTGTCTACACCTCCACCTCCGGTCTGCAACAACTCAAAAGTTGCTGTTCAGATGAAGCAGGGAAGGGGATACCATCCGTCCAGCCCACACACAGGACGCAAAGTTCAACTTCCTGTAACGCAAACAGGGGGGGCAGTTTCAAAGCCAAAAAAGTGGCAGTAACCGGATCGGAAAGGGCTCACAATGGATGTCTGTTGAGGTTATTCTACACCAGCTGGAGACAAAGAAACCAGTACTGCAGCCTTAAGCTCTAAAGGAGCTTGTCCACGACTGCTTGTGCATTAAATGAACTGAAGAGCAGCTCCAGGGTGCTGCAGAGGCTGCTGACTAGCTGGAGTCATTCAGATGTCAAAGTTGGTGTATTCAGAAGCTTTGAGGACCAGCCCAGATCTACTGTTTTATCAATGAGCTTCAACCCCAACATGAAGAAAAGAATCAGAAATCTCAAAATGTTATTTTAACCAATAAAGTAAAATAAAAAAAGCTAACAAAACAAATAAAAACAAACACATGAAACTTAATTGAGTTAAATGGTCATTTATTAATTGGAAGATACACCCCGGCTACTTTATAGGTAGACCTTGTAAGTACTGTGTTGGACCCCCTTTTGTCATGTGAAGCAGCTCTCCCCTGCACTCATCACTCTGCACACCAGTCACCTAATTGCCTGACTCACTTCACCTGTGATTCCTACAGTGGTGGACAAAATAGTTGGTACCCCTCAGTTGAAGAAAGAAAGTCCACAATGCTCACTGAAATGACTTGAAACGTTCAAAAGTAACAAGAAATAAAAATTTATTGAAAATGAAATAATCAAAATCAGCCATTACTTTTGAGTTGTTGATTAATAGAATTATTTAACAAAAAAAACTAATGAAATAGGGCTGGACAAAAATGATGGTACCTCCATAAAAGTCTGAGAACTAATTGCCCAGGGGGTCATGATGGCCGCCTTTACACTGCATGGTTCAAGTGACCCAATTCCGATTTTTTCCTCTCATGCAGCACAGATCGGATATGACCGGTGAACGTGTAAGCAGGACAAAAGCGCATGGATTCCGTTTTTCTCAGATCGGATACAGGCCTCTCTCATATGTGGAAATAAATCTGAAACAAATCGGATACGTGCATTTCCGTGTGCCATGTAAGCAGACAAATCGGATATCCCCCAGTAAATGCGAGTCGTACGTCAGTGACGGCAACTCAGGACACCACCAACTGAGATCACATGACTTATTCAGTTGCTTTTTGTGCGCTGATTTTGCTGTCAGCGTGTTACCTTTCAGCCTCAGGCTTCAGACCGTAGTTGGAAACCGCTGTTATGTCCGGTCCGGACGCAAACGGTAACTAATGAAGCGGGACACCGTTGCCATGGAACAGCAGGCTAGAAGATGTTTATTTCTTTGGGGGGCGTGTATGATGGGGACCATGTGTGTGTGTGAGCGCGCGCACGCGTGCTTGCGTGTGTGTGTGTAAGGAGAGAGCCCCCCTCTCTCCTGTGAGCGCGGAGCGGGGGACTGTCGGAGAACCGTAAATTAAAAATAAGATGTCTCCCCCAAAAGTTTTGGAGTCTTTGGGTGAGGCTGAGGGTTCAGAACGGAAAAGAGAACCCCGAGGAAATCTCCTGTGTGTTTCTGACTACGGTCAGAAAAGAGAAGTCATCGCGCAGGAAAGGTTCAACACTTGGATCAAACTGTTAGTACAGCACAACGTCTGCAAACACTTCCTCATTCAAAATTCAGAGAGAGAACATGAGACGGCCGACCAGCCCTCCTTTTTACTCCCCCGTGCATCCCCTCTGGAGCGCCCAAGGCAACGCCTCCTTCCGTCGCCGCCTTGCCTCCATGACAACCGCAATCACAAAAGTACGAAAGAGGTCCGTGGAATGCGGAAATACTGCTACGTAGTCCTCAGAACGTCCACGTTTGATAGTTTCAGCATTGTATAGTGTAAATGCAAAAATCAGATACGGGTCACTTTTAAAAGATGATGTAAGCGGGTCATCAAAAAATTCGGATATAGTCAGAAAATCAGATATGAGCATCAAAATCTGCAGTGTAAAGCCGGCCGATGAACTCAGATATGTCCTTTAATTGACATCACAGCTGTTATCAAACCCATAATCAGTCAGTCTGCCTATTTAAAGGGAGACAAATAGTCACATTGCTGTTTGGTGAAAAAGTGTGAACCACACTGAACATGGACAACAGAAAGCCAAGGAGAGAATTGTCCCAGGACATTAGAAACACAATTTGAGACAAACATCGTAAAGGTAAAGTTTCATGGTCGGACAATAGTTCGGACTGAGTTTTAACGTTTTTATATAGAAAGGTGAGTTATGGCTTCTTTCCAACAGAGGAACGGCGGCTGGCTAGAGGAGAGCAGCCGCAGGACTCCAGAGGTGAGACAGCGTGAAACCAGAGGACAGCGACCAGGTGAGATCCAGAGTAGATATTTCCTGAGGCAAAGACGAGAGGAGCAATAAGTAACACGGAGCTTGGCAAACAAAACAGGAACATGAGCGAGCCAGACTATGCACCGTGGGAGGAACAACGAACTGGCGTCGAGTGGAGATCCAGGTGCACTTTAAGAGGCAACGGCAAGGATGAAGGTAAGTGGTGGCAGCTGGTCGCATCAGGAACAGAGCAGGCGGGGGAGGGGGAGAGTAGCTGGCAGAGGCACCATGTCAGTAAAGGCTATAAAACCATCTCTAAGCAGCTTGAAGTTCCTGTGACGACAGTGGCACATAGTATTCAGAAGTTTCAGACCCACGGGACAGGAGCCAACCTCCCTGGACGTGGCTGGAAGGGGAATATTGATGACAGACTGAGGAGACGGATAGTTGGAACTGTATCCAAAGAGCCCAGAACAACCTCCAAAGACATTAAAGGTGAACTCCTAGATCAAGGTACATCAGTGTCAGATCGCACCATTCGTCATTGTTTGAGCCAGAATAGACTTCATGGGAGACGACCAAGGAGGACACCACTGTTGAAAGGAAATCCTAAAAAAGCCAGACTGGAATTTGCAAAAATGCATGTTGACAAGCCACAAAGCTTCTGGGAAAATGATGAGACCAAACTGGAGCTTTTTGGTAAGGCACATCAGCTCTATGTTGGTAGACTCAAAAATGAAGCATCCAACCAAAAGAACACTGTCCCTACTGTGAAACATGGAGGAGGCTCAGTTCTGTTTTGGGGCTGCTTTGCAGCATCTGGCACAGGGTGCCTTGAAGTTGTGAAGGTAAAATGAAATCTCCAGATTATCAAGGAATTCTGGGTAGAAATGTGCTGCCTAGTGTCAGAAAGCTTAAGCTGAGTCACAGGTCATGGGTCTTCCAACAGGACAAGGATCCAAAACACACAGCCAAAACCTCCAAGAATGGCTAAGAGAAAAGTGTTGGACTATTCTGAAGTGGATTCTATGAGCCCAGATCTGAATCCCATTGAACATCTGTGAAGGAGCTGAAACATGCCACTTGGAGAAGACACCCGTCAAACCTGAGACAACTGGACCAGTTTGCTCATGAGGAGTGGGCCAGAATACCTGTGGACAGGTGCAGAAGGCTCATTGACAAATACAGAAACCGTTTCATTGCAGTGATTGACTCCAAAGGTTGTGCAACAAAAGTTATGGGTACCATAATTTTTGTCCAGCCCTATTTCATTACTTTGTTTTTTAAAACAATTCTGTTAATCAACAACTCAAAAGTAATGACTGGTTTTGATTATTACATTTTCAATAAATTTTAATTTTTTGTTACTTTTTAACGTTTCAAGTAATTTCAGTGAGCATTGTGGACTTTCTTTCTTTAACTGAGGGGTACCAACAACTTTGCCACCACTGTATTGTTTATGCTCCTCTCTGTCCTCCACCTGGTGCTGGAGTGTAAAGAGCTATCAGCTTTTCCTCCAGTCTGTTTGTTCGTCTGGTGCCTTCTTGTAATATTTCCCCTCTGTTTTTCTGCCCTGTCTGAGTGAATTTGCCCATTACCCTGTACCCTGTTTCTCTTTTTAGCCCTCATCCACTGGACTCAGACACTGTTTTATGGATTTAAGCTAGATGTCACTTCTCATTGAGGAGGACCTTACATTGTTACGTGAACCAACGGAGGAACCCAAGTGCAGGAACGACAACGAGTCGGCGTAACGTAGTAAACAGGCTTTTAATGCCAAGAGCACACTTGAACAAAAGCATGAACGAAAACGCTGCGACAACCACAGAACAAACAGGGCAACTTAAGAAGAGAACCTAATCAAAGAGAACATGAGCACCAGCTGTGAAAACACCGGGGACAGGTGAGGAAGGAGGAGCCAGCAGGAGGGTTGCAGCTGAGCAGCAGGGCCATCCATGACAGAACCCCTGTCCCTAAGTCCGGCTACCAGACGGACCCCGACGAGGCTGATCCGGATGGAGGCGATGGAAACGGGCGATCATCGAGGGGTCACAGATGTGATGTTCGGGCACCCACTGCCGATCTGCCGGACCGTAACCCTCCCAGTCGATTAGGTACTGAATACCCCGGCCGACCCTCCTGGAGGCGAGAATCTCCCGGATAGTGTAAACTGGACCACCGCCCACCATCCGCGGAGCTGGAGGAGGAGCGGGAGCGGGCTGCAGGGGGGAGTCCTGGGCAGGCTTCAACTTGCTGACGTGGAACACGGGATGCACCTTCATGGAGCGAGGCAGGTCCAGTCTTACAGCCACAGGATTAATGACACGGGTGATGGGAAACGGACCAATGTATCTGGGGTGCAGTTTCCTAGGGCCACCCCGCAAACGGATGTCAGACGTGGACAGCCACACCCTGTCTCCCACCTTGTAGTCCGGGGCGGCAGATCTCCTACGGTTGGCCACCGTAGTGAAACGCTCCTGGTTCCTTAGGAGCTCCAGCCGGAACTTGCTCCAGGTGCGACGACACCTTCTCACGAACGCCGCCGGTCCCGAGGAGGATGCCAATTGCTCCTGGTGTGGAAACAAGGGTGGCTGAAAACCATAGGCGGCCTGAAAGGGAGAGTACCCCGTAGAGTTAACCAGGGAGTTATGGGCGTACTCAACCCATGGGAGTTGCGAAGACCAGGTTCTGGGGCTCCTCCCGCACATGGCACGCAGCGATGTCTCCAGGTCCTGATTGTACCTCTCTACCTGGCCGTTGGTCTGAGGATGGAATCCAGAACTCAGACTGACCTTGATCCCTAGGAGGTTGCAGAACTCCTTCCAAAAGGCGGCGATGAATTGTGGGCCCCGGTCCGATGTGATGTTCTGAGGAAGTCCATGAAGGCGAAACAGGTGGCGCGAAACCAGGGAAGCCAGTTTCTTGGCTGAAGGGAGTCTCTGCAGGGGTATGGCGTGGGCCAACTTAGAAAACCGGTCAATGATTGTGAGAATAACCGTACTACCTTGTGAGTTAGGTAATCCGGTAATGAAGTCCATGGAAACGTGGGACCAAGGTCTAGACGGCACAGGTAGAGGGTGAAGTAGCCCAGCTGGGGGGGTCCTGGGGGTCTTGACGCTGGCACACACATGACAGGCTGACACAAAAGCCCGTATGTCAGAGGACATAGAGGGCCACCAGAAACGCTGGGCAATAAGGAACCCAGTCCTCGTAACACCAGGATGGCAGGCCAGTCTGGAAGAGTGCCCCCACTTTAACACCATGGTGCGAAGAGTTGAAGGCACATAGAGTAGGCCCTCCGGACAGCCCGCGGGGATGGAGGAAGGATCTGGGACGGATGCCTGTACCTTTTGCTCCAGCGACCAGCGGGTGGTCCCTAGCACCATGTGCGAGGGAAGTACAGGTGCGCCTTCAGCAGGTCTCTCCTCCTCCTCCAGTTGGTACTGACGGGAGAGTGCGTCCGTTTTAATGTTCTTACTCCCTGGTCGATAGGAGAGGGTGAAATCGAACCTGTCGAAGAACAGAGTCCACCTGGCCTGGCGGGGAGAGAGGCGTTTAGCAGACCGGATGTATTCAAGGTTCTTGTGGTCCGTCCAAACCAGAAACGGCTGCTCAGCCCCCTCCAACCAGTGGCGCCACTCCTCCAGGGCCACCTTCACAGCCAGCAGTTCTCTGTTCCCTATATCGTAATTTCTCTCCGCAGGAGTGAGCTTGCGGGAGAAATACGCGCAGGGATGAACTTTATTATCGGACGCCCTCTGTGACAACACAGCCCCCACACCTGACTCAGACGCATCCACCTCCACAATGAATTGTTTGGAGGGGTCAGGCTGAGTCAGTATAGGGGCTGCAGAGAAACGTCTCTTCAGCTCACAAAAAGCTTTCTCAGCCTCTTCGTCCCAAACAAAATGCATCTTATCAGACGTAATCCTATGAAGGGGTGCAGCAACGCCACTGAAACCTCTGATAAAACGCCTATAAAAATTGGCGAACCCCAAGAAGCGCTGAAGTTGCTTCCTACCAGAGGGAACCGGCCACTCCAGAACGGCCTGAACCTTGGAGTCATCCATCTGGTCCTGGCCCGGAGAAACCACATACCCCAAGAACCGAGTCCGCGTAGTGTGGAATTCGCATTTCTCGGCCTTGCAGTAGAGGTGGTTCTCCAGGAGGCGCTGGAGGACGGCTCTGACGTGCTGCACATGTGAATCTAGGTCAGAAGAAAAAATCAAAATATCGTCCAAGTACACAAACACAAATTTGTTTAGCATATCCTTCAAAACATCATTAATCAAGCATTGAAACACTGCCGGAGCATTTGTTAGTCCAAAGGGCATGACTAAATATTCAAAATGTCCGCTAGGAGTGTTAAACGCAGTCTTCCACTCATCGCCCTCTCTCACACGAACCAGATGATATGCGTTCCTGAGATCCAGCCTAGAAAAAATACGTGCCCCGCTTAGCAGGTCAAACGCAGTATGCAGCAGAGGTAAGGGGTAGGTGTTACGCACAGTGATCTTGTTCAAACCCCTGTAGTCAATGCAGGGCCGCAGGCCCCCATCCTTTTTGCCCGCAAAAAAGAAACCCGCCCCAGCAGGCGAGGAGGAAGGTCTAATGAGCCCTGCCTGTAAACTCTCCCGCAGATACGTGTCCATGGCCTCCCTTTCAGGCGGTGACAAGGGGTATATATGACCCTTAGGGGGTTGGGTCCCTGGCAGAAGGTTGATGGCACAGTCATAGGGGCGATGGGGAGGTAGAGATTTGGCACGAACCTTACAAAATACAGAACTTAAATCATGATACACGGATGGAACCTTACTAAGGTCTGGGGGATCCGGAGACCGCTGTACCTCAACAGAAACTCGGTCTGCAGCCGTAGAAAGACAGTTTAGTAGACAAAAGGGGCTCCAAGATAGAAACCGCCCTGTAGCCCAATCAATGTGCGGTTGATGCCTGCATAACCAGGGGAAGCCAAGAATTACAGGGGGTGAAAGAGCCTCAACAACATAAAAAGTCATAGTCTCCGTGTGGTTTCCCGAGACAGTCACTGAAACCATAACGGTGCGGTTAGAAACCTTGTGTATTACAGACCCGTTTATGGCATGGATCTCCAATGCTGGAGACAAAGGTTCGAGGGGTATCATAAGTCTCTCCACCACCTCCAGGGAGATCAGATCCCCATCCGAACCCGAGTCTATGAGAGTCTCAAACTCCTCCTGGGCCCCGGCAAATGCTACTAAGACTCTGGTTGATGGACGAGAGGGCGAGGAAAAAACAGTATTGCGGCTCACCAGTTTCCTCATTGCTGGGGAGCCCTGGCGTTTCCCGGGCAATGACGCACCATGTGTGCAGACTGTCCACAGTAGAAACATAGACCCTCTCGCTGGCGGCGCCGACGTTCAGCCGTGGAGAGCCGGCCTGCTCCTAGCTGCATGGGCTCCGGGGGAGGGGTGGAAAACCGACGCAGAGAGCTGGATAGAAGCGGAGACGGCTCCTCCGGAAGCGATGGGCGGAGCCCGGGGTGACCGCGTCGCTCCCGACCTCGTTCCCTCATCCTCCGGTCGATGCGACCCGCCAAGTCAATCAGCTCCTCCAGGTCCTCCAGAAGCTCCCTCGCCGCCAGCTCATCCTTCAGAGCGTCGGACAGCCCCCGAAGAAAAACGTCAGTAAGAGCCTCCTCCGGCCAGCGGGTACTGGCAGCCAAGGTCCGGAACTCCACCGCGTAGTCCGAGACGCTGCGGGGACCCTGTTGGAGGCTGAGAAGTTCCGAAGCGGCGGCTCGGTGAGGTGTGGTGGGGTCAAACACCGTTAGTAGCCGAGCGGAAAAGTCACGAAAGGAGCGTCTCAGCTCCGATCCGCGTTCCCACTCCGCCAGTCCCCATCGTTTGGCTCTTCCGGTGAGGTAGCTCAGAGCAAACGCCACCTTGCTCTGCTAGGAGGGGAATTCACATGGGTTAAATTCAAAGTGAAGACGACAGGAGGTGAGAAAAGCCCGACAGTCCTCAGCCGAGCCATCAAAAGACTCAGGATGACCCAGTCTGATCTGCCGAGTCGGGGATGAAGGTGTATGCTCCAGCTGAGAAAGGCGTGCGTGGAGCTGCTGCATACCAGACTTGACCTCCTGCATCTCCTTTCCGAAGACGAAGCCAGCCTCGGCGGAGGACCCAGGTAAGTGCCTCGAATCAGAAGTTCCTGCTGGGTTGGACATGGTCGCAGCGTAATGTTACGTGAACCAACGGAGGAACCCAAGTGCAGGAACGACAACGAGTCGGCGTAACGTAGTAAACAGGCTTTTAATGCCAAGAGCACACTTGAACAAAAGCATGAACGAAAACGCTGCGACAACCACAGAACAAACAGGGCAACTTAAGAAGAGAACCTAATCAAAGAGAACATGAGCACCAGCTGTGAAAACACCGGGGACAGGTGAGGGAGGAGGAGCCAGCAGGAGGGTTGCAGCTGAGCAGCAGGGCCATCCATGACTTACACTGCATCCCCCTACTCAAAACTCCAGAGAATCCCCCCAAAATATGAGTGAGAGAGCCTGTACTTTGTGTCTTGTGGCAGTTTTGAGCCGGGCAAATCTGTCTCTGTCTTCTAAAGTCTCCACTGTAGATCATGGTAAGGAGGGTCCTGAGGTCCAGTGAACTCATTGTCATGTTCAGGAAAACAATCTGACATGTTTGCAGCTTTATGACATGGCGATATGGCGTGTGGTATCTCCTCTAATCTTGGATCCTTTACCAGAGGCCTGGGAGCTAAGATGCTTGCTTGCGCAGTATCTTAGCTGTTCCTAGTACTGCTCTTTTTTGGACTGAGGTGTCTGAGGTTTTTCTAGAGATCTGCTGTAGACATTTCTTCCATTTAGAGGTTATAGCCCCGAGTGCTCCAATCACCACAGGCACAGCTGTCACCTTTACCTTCCAGCTTTCTCTAGTTCTTCCCTAAGTTCAGGGAAGAACTGTTTCTCATGGTCCTTCTTCTTGATGTTGCCATCACCTGGCACTGCCACATCCACCACAACGGCTTTCCTCTGTTCTTTATCCACCACTACAATGTCTGGTTGGTTCGCCATTACCATCCTATCAGTTTGTATCTGGAAGTCCCTCAGGATCTTTGCCCTCTCATTCTCTACCACTTTCTGAAGTGTTTTCTATTTTTACTTTGCGGTTTCCAGTTCATATTCTGCACGCATGTTCCTCCATATTATTAAAGCCACTTGGTTGTGGCGCTCCATGTATGCTTTACCTGCCAGCATCTTACACCCTGCAGTAACACTATATTACCAAAAGTTTTGGCTCACCTGCCTTGACTCCCATATGAACCGAAGTGCCATCCCATTCCTATCCTGTAGAGTTCAATACAATGTTGAACTTTATATTGCTTAAACTCTTCTGAAAATGCTGTCCACAAGTTTGAGGAGTGAGTTCATAGGAATTTTTAACCATTCTTTCAAAAGCACATTAGTGAGGTCACACTGATGGTGGTGGAGAAGGCCTGGTTCTTGGTCTCTGGTGAATTCAGGTGTTCCATCTGTCTTAGGTCAGGACTCTGTGCAGGCCAGTCAAGTTCATCCACACCACTCTGTCATCCATGTCTTTATGGACCTTGCTTTGGTCACTGGTGCACAGTCATGTTGGAATAGGCAGGGCCCCGCTCCAAACCGTTCCCACAAGGTTGGGAGCATGGAATTGTCCAAAATGTTTTGGTATCCTGAAGCATTCAGGATACCTGAATGCTACCTGAAGCATTCTGAAGCATTCAGTTTCTTTCACTGAAACTAAAGGGTCAATACCAAGCCCTGAAAAACAACCCCACACCATAATTCCCCCTCCACAAAGTTTGAGAGACAGAAAGCACTAACAACAGCTTCAAACAACTTCTGGTGGCTCACCTGACTCACGTCTTGTGTGTTGCAACTCACAGCCATCACCCGTGAGCCGGCTCACCAAAGCTTCAATGTATTTGATGCCTTAAGTTGAGCGTCGGAGCACCTTTTGACATGGTGGATTCATTCTGTCCCATAACATTATCCCATAGCTCTCAGTACTGTGAGTTTTGTTGATAAAAATGAGTGGTTATGTGGCAGAAGTGGCTCTTAGCACTGACATATGCCGTGAGGCATGCCAGACTCAAAGGTCACAGACAAAAAAGTAAGCGAGTGAGAAATAAAAGACCAGAACTCTGGATTAGAGATGATCTCAACTTTTTATTGTTTCTTGAATTAAAATCCAACAATTTTTTTTTTATCATAAGCCAAAATAAAATCTTTTGACTGAGCTTAAACTTCCTGGGCTCGCCTCGCTTGTGGATTCTGTTCCAGGGAAGGAAAACCCGCAGAGTGAC
Source organism: Oryzias sinensis (assembly GCA_037389245.1). Taxonomy (NCBI): domain Eukaryota; kingdom Metazoa; phylum Chordata; class Actinopteri; order Beloniformes; family Adrianichthyidae; genus Oryzias; species Oryzias sinensis. The sequence continues at coordinate 32,952,671 of CM074492.1, read as the reverse complement.
AGCCCGTCAGCTGTGACCCAAAGTCCGTCAGTCAGGCGCGGCTCAAATGTTGCCTGTACTCCTCCATTGAAGCCATGGAGGAGTACAGGCAACATTTGTCCTTTCTCATCTCCAGGCGTAGGATTTTCCTATGTGGGAAAGTGTTATTGCGGTATTCAGTCTTGTATTAACTACAGGGGTTTGAATAGAATAGAATGCCTTTATTGTCACTATACACATGTACGATTCGCATCACAAGCGTATACAGTGAAATGATGCATGTTTGCTCACTGTTCAGTGCAAACATGCATGAGAAAAATAATTTCACAAAAATAATAAAATAATTTTACAAAAAAGAAAAGTACAATTTACATAAGTAGGAAAATGTACAATAAAAATGTATTTGCTGAGTAGGTTTTACTTTCCGCAGAGAGGTAGGTAAAAATAAAAACTGCTATTCCCATGATGGCAGAGATATATTGCACTTGATGAGATTATATTGGACATAATCAGATGGTGTTGACATGATGAGATGCGCATAGTGAGGAAGAGGAGAAAGAGAGAGAGAGAGACATGGGTGTGTGGGTGCGTGTGTGAGTTCAGGATGGTAAGTAAGTCAGAAGCCTTTCAATGGACGTACGGTAGAAGGTTGTCAGCAGGCGTGGGTCCAGATTGTGCTTCCTGAGGACCTGCAGAAAGTGGAGTCTCTGCTGGGTCTTCTTGATGACCTCTGTGATGTTTTCTGTCCAGGAGATGTTGTTGGAAAATACAACTCCCAGAAACTGCAAGGTGTGGACCCTCTCCACACGCTCTCCGTTGATGTAGAGGGGAGCTGGGTCGGTGCTGTGCCTCCTGAAGTCCACAACGATTTCCTTGGTTTTTCTTGGTGTTCAGAGCTAAGTTGTTGTCTGAGCACCAAGTTGCCAGCTTCAGGACCTCCTCCCTGTAGGCTGCCTCGTCTCCCTTTGAGATGAGTCCGACGACTGTGGTGTCATCAGCAAACGTCACGATGAGGTTGCTGTTGTGCTGCGGACTGCAGTCGTGGGTGTAGAGGCAGTACAGGAGGGGGCTCAGCACACAGCCCTGTGGGGAGCCAGTACTCAGTGTGCGTGTGGGGGAGAAGTGGGGGCCCAGCCGCCAGCCTGGGGCTGGTCAGTGAGGAAGTCCTTTATCCAGGCACATGTGAGGGAGGCAGGCCAATAGTGTCCAGTTTCCTGATCAGTATTTCCGGGATGATTGCATTGAAGGCCGAGCTATAGTTCACCAAGAGCATTCGGACATAGTTCTGCTGCTCCTCCAGGTGGCTCAGCGTAGAGGTAAGATCGGGCCTAAAAAATCCAGCCCGACCCGACACAGGCCCGCGGGCATTAAAGCCGAACCCGGTCCGAACCCGACCAATTAACTTGATTTGCAGGCCCGAGCCCAAAGCAAACCCGAAATTTCCATTTCATAGTATTTTTGGCAGAAAAAAAACGCAAGATTTCTTCAAGTTAAAATAATCTACCTATTTCTATGATCATGATAAATGCATTTGCAGAATGAAATAACGCTGGAACACAGAATAAGAGTCCAGACAAAGAGAGTGACAGAGAGATCTTGATGCACACTCGCTTCATTACGCGGAGAAATACTGCAGCCGCGGCGGTGCGTGTTTGCCTTTTCAGTTCCCCTGTCTTCAGTTTATCCTTGACTTCTTGCTGCTCCATATCGGGGATACTGAACAAAATAGATGCAGACTTACGGAGGGAAGATTACATTCACGACACGTGCGCAAAGCTGCGGGTGGCCGACGCCCCCCTCTTTTTGCCAGTTGCTGGACCACAGTGTACGTCAATCAACGGTGGGCTGGTGACTGGTGGGATAGAGGGGGCGGGGTCTACCTGTGTGTGTGTGTGTGTGTGTGTGGTGTGCGTGTGCGTGTGTGTGTGTGTGTGTGTGCGTTCGGTGAACGTTCTCCCTCTGACTAAGAAGAAGCCGGTTGTGCCTTTCGGTTCATGCGGTAACCGTTCTGACATTCAGGATTAATAAAGAGCTGTTTGACAACCGCCCGCCTAAGGAGCTTCTTTGCACCCATTAAAATATATTTATTAAAAAAGTCAGCGAGAGAGAAGCCCGGCCCGAACCGACCCGAATGTAATGATTGTCATTTAGTGCCCGCCCCGACCCGGGCACTAACTCGGGCTCGGGCTTAAGATCTTACCTCTAGCTCAGCGCAGCATGCACGGCTAAGGCGATGGCATCCTCTGTAGATCGGTTTGTGCGCTATGCAAACTGGTGGGGGTCGAGGTCTGGGGGGAGGTGATCATTGATGTGCCGGAGGACCAGTCTCTCAAAGCAATTCATGATAACTGGAGTGAGTGGCACCAGATGGTAGTCGTAGGGTTCAATAAAGTTCATTGAGTCTATAAATTATACTGAGTACTTAAATTATTTTTCTATCAGACACTGGTTTGTTTTTATTAGACGTACCGACATGTTTCGGTGGAATACCTTCCGCCAAAGTCCTCCGTACTGAAGACAACAGACACTGCAGATGGATAATGGAGGCGGTGGAGATACGAAAGCGAGCCCATACTTCCATGAACAGGGATGAGGGGGCCTTCCTGCTCTCTCATACCTGGAGCAACATCCTCCAGCAAAAAATGGACATCAAGGGGCGGAGTCACTTGTCAAAGTTTGACAGGTGACTCCGCCTCAGTCACAATCATCTGTTTTTTAAAGACATCACACACTACCACCTGATGACGACCCTGACAAAGGCGGAAGGTATTTCACCGAAACGTGTCGGTACGTTTAACAAAAACAAACCAGTGTTTGATAGAAAAATAATTTAAGTACTCGGTAATCATGGGGGCTGGAGATGGGAGATTTTTTCGGCACTGGGATGATGGTGGCAGATTTCAGACAGGAAGGTATCACTGCCTGGGTCAGGGAGAGGTTGAAGATCTCTTTGAAGATAGGTGCGAGCTGAGGAGCACATGCTCTAAGCACTTTGCCAGGAACTCCATCTGGGCCAGCTGCCTTTCTGGGGTTCACTGCAAGGAGCGCCTTCCTGACGTCGTGAGTGGCGTGATTGGAGAGCTGGAGTTGGTGCAGCTCGACGGGATTGGGGGTGGGGCTGGTGCGGCAGAGTTCTGTTGTTTTGGAGCTTTAAAGCGTGCGATGAAGTTGTTAAGCTCCTCTGCTAGCGCTGCATTCAGATGGTCTGTAGTTACTTGACAGCCCCTGTAGTTGGTGATGTCATGTATGGCCTTCCACACCTCCCGCGTGTTGTTGATGGACAGATGGGACTCGATGGTCCTCCTGTGGTCCATCTTAGCTTTTTTGACCCCTTTCTCAGGTCAGCTCGGACAGCGCTGTATAGAGTTCTGTCGCCTGACCGGAAGGCAGCGTCGCGGGCTTTGAGGAGTTTGCAGACTTGGTTGGTCATCCAGGGTTTCTGGTTAGGGAAACTCGGATGCTTTTGTCTTCAGTCACATTTACAATACAAGACTTGATGCAGTCCAGCACTGTGCTCGTGTGTGTTTCCAGCTCCTGGTGTTGAAACATATTCCAGTCCGTCTGCTCATGGCAGTCTTGTAATCTGCTAAGTGCATCGTCAGGCCAGGTTGTTACATTTTTTGTGGTGGGCCTCCCACTACGTCTGAGGGTGGTGTAGGCTGGGGGTAACAGGAGGGAGAGGCTGCCCAATGTGTGGGGAGGGGTATAGCTCTGTATGCATGTTTGATGTTGGTATAAACATGATCCAGAGTTTTTTCACCCCTCGTGAAACACTTGACATGCTGATAAAAATTCAGCAGTACAGTTTTTAGATTAGCCCTGTTGACGTCTCCTGCAATGACATGAACACCGTCAGGGTGGGCTCGTTGATGTTCATTTATGATGTTCAGCAGGAGATAGAGGGCCTTGTTTGTGTTTGCGTCGGGTGGAATGTACACCGCCGTAACAATCACAACGGTGAACTCTCTCGGTAGAAAGAAAGGCCGGCATCTAACGGACATGTACTCGAGGTTAGGAGAGCAGAAATTGTCTATAATTGTCCCAATTTTACACCAGTTCTCGTTTATGTAGATGCAGAGCCCCCCTCCTATGCTCTTATCCGGAGTCTTTTGTTCTGTCCCAGCGTAGAAGAGTGCGGCCTGCTAGCTGCATGCTAACGTTGGGTATCCCCGGGTGTAGCCATGTCTCGGTGATGATCATTACGCAGCAGTCGCGCACATAACTGTTATTAGCGAGTTGTAGTTGTAAGTAATTCGTTTTTTGTGCCAAGGATCTGCCGTTGGCGACATACAGGCTCGGAAGAGGTGGCTTGTGTGGTTGATTCTTCAGCCGTAGCATAGCTCCAGACCGGCGGCCCAGTTTCTGCTTCCTCTCCTTCCGCCGTCTGCGCCGCCTCCAAGTCCCGACAACATGCCATGGAGAGCCCGCTGGTCTAGCTATCTCGGCTGGGATGTCATGCATGTAGAGAAAGTGGTTCGAGACAGATGTCTGATGTTGCTTTCCTATATTTATGAGGTCCGAACTTGTGTAAAGTAGGTTCACAGAACCGATAGTCCTCAGAAAAAAGAGCCACACCACACACTGACCTACCAAGACGTCACACACAAACAGACACACAAACACGCAAATAAAGCCATATAATTTTCCATAACACACTCCTCTCCCTACAACAGAACAGCAAGTATTGTACTGGTGTTTATTTCAAGGAAACGGTCCACCCTCAATACACACATCAAATGCAGCTCAGCCAGAGTTAACACAGCAACTACCCTGGAGGTCAGATACCCCCTCCACACACACGCACTCTCTCTCTTCTCATACACACACACACTATCTCTCTATCTCACTCTTTTCTCTGCATCTCTCTGACACACAACTACTCAGTGCCGTGCAGTGAGGTTGATGGCTGGTGAGGCACTGACTCCTCTGAAGTCAGATTTACGATTATAAAACTGAATATTTCACCATTTATCCTACAGTATTTAACACGTAATTTTTTATAACTAATCAACATTCCTCTTACACCAACCAATACACAAACATCTGGACAGAGCATCCTTCTGGTGTTTAAGTAATTCATATTCACTATAAACACATTAAATGCATTACATTTCAGATGTGTGTAGCATACATTAAATTTTGACCCTCAATAAAAATGTTTTACTTTTATAACTTTTTTATTCTTCTCCGCAAAGGAAAGTGAGACAAATTGCCGGTTTGAAAGTGCACTTTGAAAAGCTTCAACTTGTTCATAAAGGAGACAATTTGTGTCAGATCAGGAAGTGACTTGCTATTCCGTTCAGTAAAAATGTAAGAACCTTCCCATTCTTCCAGAAACGTCCTGTGTTTAAATTTATACTCTGAATTAAGTCATTTTGACCATGAGTTTGCTTTTTTTCGACATTGGGCGTAACCCGCGCAAATGATTGGCGGTCACTTATATGTTGCGAGCAGCATCAAAACACACACACTGCCAAATTACTTTTATTATTATTTATTATTTATTTGTAATACCTTCTGAGGGATTTGAGTGTGGTTTTAGAGGGAAGTACGTATGAAATTAAGCACAATATAGACAACATAGTAACTACCCGACTGGTTTGTGAGTGTAGCGGGAGATGAGGGCCGAGCTGCTAATTAATTGACTGCCTTGCCGAGCTGTCCGTGCTTCATATGCAGTACGACTGTGAACAGTCTCAGAGAGGGAGATGTAATCAGAGGAGCAAACAGTATATTATCCTCACCGGCATCAACCCCCACGTATTTGCGCACACCACAAACAGCCAAACAGCATGGACTTCAATTCTGCTTACAGCCCCCACAATCATGGTGAGGAACTTTACACCCAAGATTCCCCACTTCCCATAAGTCTTAGGTGCTGAAGGCGGGGCTAACCCCCAGGTCGCCACAATGTAATGAGACGCAAAGAGCCACATGCTTATTGGCCGAGAGCCGCGTGTTCGCCACCCCTGGTCTACGTCAAGATTAAAGGATGGATGAAAACAACTTCAGTGGTTCCTTGGGTTTAAAATTTCTACAGACAGTTCATCTGAGATTTTAGCAGCATGGCTGGACCTCTTGATGGACTCACCTCAGCTAATGTCGGACATGAGGGAGTGTTTACCAAGCAGAAAAGATTTTGATAACTCTCTCACTTCTAGGGATGCTCATCATCACTTTATCAAGGTCCAACAAGAATTTCTCCTTCTCCAGCTCACATCCTACCTGTGGGGCATACCCACTAATAACATTAAACATTACACCTTCCATTTCTATCTTCAGACTTATCACTCTATTTGACACTCTTTTTACCTCCACAACACTCCTAACAGACTATTCATTTAAGATAACTCCTCCATTTCTCTTCTCATCTCCACCATGATAGAACAGCTTCTGGACACACAGTAAATCTATCTTCCTCCTTTGCATCATGACAACAAACTCTGACTTTTTACTTTCATATTTCCAACAAGTCCCTACTCTCAATCCAACACTCACGACCTTTCTCTTCTCTCTTTTCCCATGAACGCATCTTCCTCCTCTCTTTCTTTAACCCAGAGTAGTCAAATTTCCACCAGCATCCTGTCGATGAATAGCACAGATGGCGGTCGCTGTTAACCCGGGCCTTGACCAATCTGGTATGGATATTATATGTCTGATTCTGTAATGTTGGAGGTGGGGTATCAGAGTCTTCACTTTACCGTAACCATTTTGTTTTAAGGCCAATGAGCCTTATCACTATTAGTCGATTGTTACCTGAAACAATCAAAGTGCAGATCGAGAACCATTTTGAGCAAATAAGGTTACACATCATCAAAAGAACCAATTCACCTCTCCTTTTAGGTTTATCCTGGTTGAAAGAACACAACCATCAGATTGATTGGTTGTCCCGAAAGGTCTTGGGTTGAGTGTCCTAACAACTGCCTTTATGCTGTGGATGCTCCTTTATCAGGTCAGAGAACTGCTACTGTGGAGATATATCCCGTGCTGTCCAGGTTCCCAGCAGTCAACCATGAGCTCAAGGAGGTCTTTAACAAGGTCAACTTGATTGTCCAATCAGAAAATGGGAATAGCTTAAATACAGAATTCTCATTTTAAATCTCATTTAGTAAAAAGTTACAATGCAATCTGGAAAGAAACTATCTGGATATGGTAAAAACAGCTGAATGATTACTGTGGTAAACCTAACCTGTCTGAGAGTGATAGGCAACAGATATTGGACCTACAACCAAAATTAGATGAGATTTATACTAAGAGAGCCCAAAGGGCATATATCAGATCCAGATCAAGATCGATAGAAGAAGGGAAAAATTCATCATATTTTTGCAGCCTGGAAAAGAGAAGACAAAAAAGGAACAGAAATTAATCTACATATGTAATACAGAAATTACAGACGAAAAAGCTATATCCTCAGAAATGTATAGAGTTCATAGCCAACTCTACTTATAGAAAACAGAAGACCTATCACCTTGTGAAATTCAGACTACAAATTATTAACATACATCTTTGCCTTTCGTCTCCAGACTCTCAGGACTTATTTCAGGAACACAATCTGGCTTTTTGAAGGGCCGTACAATTCAGAATAATATAAGACTGGTTATGGACATTAGTGAATACCGACATCTTATAGAAGATAATGTTTTTATTCTTGTAACGGATTTAGTTTCTTTACTTTTGTTTTCTGGTTGTCTTTTGTTTCTTCATGTTTTGAGTTCACTTCCTGTTTTATTTTGTAGGGTTTCCTGAGTTTTACTATTGGTCCCCATCTGCCCTCATTGTTTCCACCTGTGTCTTGTCAGTCCTGTACGTATTTAAGTCCCGTCCTTCCCTTCCTCCTGTGCTGCTCCGTAGTATTAGGTCTCCTCAGTTCTTGTGTATTTTGAATGTACTTCCAGTTTTGAGTTTGCCTGCCTGCTGCAGTGGTATTTTGGTAATTTTAGTTTAGTCATTAAAGATCCTGTTTCCCCTTGAACCCTCTGCCTCCTCCTCCTCTCTGTGCCTGGGTGCTTCCCTCATCTCCCGCTGTAACAATTCTCTTTCTGGATTTTTACAAGGCCTCTGACTCAGTGGAGCATTCGTTTATAATTGCATCACTGGAGAATTTTGGTTTTGGCACTAATGTTAAGAACCTGGTCTATGGTCTATATCATAATATCAACAGTTGTGTTATCCTTCCTAATAGCACCACCCCAAATTTCAAAATTGATGTAGGAATCCCTCAAGGCTGTCCCATCTCACCATATCTGCTCTTACTCTTACTGAGATATTGGCCATTTCTGTTAAGAATTGATTTGACATCAAAAGGTACATGTCTTGGGCACAGAGATCATTATTTGCCATCTAGCAGATGACACAGACTCATTACATGAAAAAGAACTATATGGTCAAAGAATTAAAGATGGTGGTCTCAATCCTTCTGGTTTTGTGTCCGAAATTATTTAATTAACAAATTAGTTGGGATAAAGTTTTGGCTTATTAGTGATTTTAATGTTAATAAGCTCGCTATAGCGTTATCAGAGTTCCACAAACAAATTCTGCTATACTGGAAAATATTGTATGTGCATAATTTCTCACCACACTCAAATATTATTTGTAACAACAGATAAATCCTCCATAGAAACAAATCCTTGTTTTGTGCTGAATGGTTTGGATGACCAGTCGGTAACTCATCTGATGGACACGGATAATAATTTATTAGATTATGAGCAATTTTTTTTAAACCATAACTTCAATCATCCCGTCTCAGAATTCTTAAATGTACGTAATGGTCTTCCATGAGAATTTGTATTTCTAACAAAGAACACAATGACACATTTCATCATAAAACCACAGTTAGCCTCATTATCAATTGAAGGATGCCATCTTATGGACAAAAAATGCAACAACACTTATCAGAAATTGGTCGATTGAAAGATTAACCCTTGTGCTATCTTAGATGACCCCCCCCCCCCACCCTTCCATTGAGGTGTTCTCCCTACCATGACAAAGGTGGATAAAGGTGGAAAGATTTCATGTAGTCCATGGACACCAGTGAAGATCACAAATCATTGAAGAAAAAAGGTTCAGAGCACTGTCTAGTGGGTCTAGATCAGTGTTTTTCAACCAGTGTGCCGCGGCCGTGGGAGATGGTCAAGTGTGCCGTGAGAAATTGCCCTCATTAACTGATCTAAAAGCAATTACCATCTCCAGGAAATCAGCTCTTTGTTTATCCAAACAGGCCCTGATAAAACACTGAGAAGTTAAGAATATGAAATATCATAAAATTATTTTTTCTTTGTGTTTATATGATTCTATTAAATACATTTTGATAAGAATAAACGGGATACCGCGATTTAGCTGCAGCTATAACTGTGTAAGGAAAAGTCCCGCCCCTTTAACTGTCTCCACCAATCATTCTTGAAGGCTTTATCACATGTCATCAGTCTGACCAATCAGAAGTGGTTAAAGTATTCACTTCCTTGTTTCGATTTAGCGCAAAAAAGTCTCTCTGTTCTAACCAAAATACCAGCTAAAGCTCGTCTTTAGCGGTGTAGCTTTCCACAGAATCTGGTATCAGACTGTGGAACAAGTGAACAAAACCATGAAGCTCAAAGACGCGGGTCTTTCTGCGGTCGGCGGAATATCGGCACTACATCTCCCATGATGCATTAAAGTGACTGTTTTAGCGGACAATGAGTCTCTCCTCTTAACGTCTTAAAACAACGAACACACATCAAACAGTTTTTGAATCTTTTGATTTAATTTTTTAATACATCTTTTAGAAAAAAAACAGCTGCAGCTTCCAGCTTTTTCTGCAACAATTATCACAAAAATGCACGTGAGATTGCAGAGCGGCTGTAGATCAATACAGACTGAGCTTTTTCTTTTTTTTTATCTATTTTTTTGGATGCTGGTGTGCCGCGGGATTTTTGTCAAGGTTAAAGTGTGCCGTGGCTCAAAAAAGGTTGAAAAACACTGGTCTAGGTGACCCAACTCCCAATGTTAAAGTGGCTAGGATAACACAAGGGTTATTTCTTGAATAACATAACAAAAATAATATATTGCCAAAATCTGAACAAAATATAGTTACTAAATCAAGAAACGAATTCATGAAACTTTATATTCCCCAAAAGTTAAAGAAACACACTTTGAAATCATGAATAATATTTATCCCTCCAAAGAATTATTAGATTATGTTTCAACATTGATGACAACAGCTGTTCCTTCTGCCAAAGTGCTGTTGAGGACACCGACCACATACTTTTCCTTGTAATGTTGTACAAATGTTCTGGTTGGATGTTTACAAATGGTTAAAAAATAAATTCCCATTTATAATAGATTTCTTTTCAAAATAAGTAATAATCTTTGGCCTATCACTACACAACAATGTAAATAATGTATTGCACCCCCCCCCCTGCCTTTTGTACCACCATCCAACTCTGAAATTGTTTTTTTCTTTTGTATCTTTTACTCTATAAGTATGTGTATGTGCATGTATATGTGTGCATGTTAATAAGTATTCGACTTTTTTTTCTTCCTTTTAAATGGCAGTATTCTTTATTTTATTCTACTTGTATCCCCCACACTTTGGGATTTTTCTGTAAGTGTTCTAGGGTTGTTTGTACGAAGCCCCCCCTCCCACACACACACACACACGGCCATTGAAAAAACATTTTTTTTTAAATAGAATAATAACTGGTGAGCACCAGTTAGTTTTTTTTTAACTTCAATTTTTTTTTACAATGGCCTTTTAGGGGCGCAGTAGTTTTGTTCAATAAAGTTCTTTAAAAAATCCCTTCTCCTCTCGTGTCTGAATTCCCACCCTAACTACTAAAACTATATAATGTGGAACTATGTAGTGCCGTGAATTTTAAAAGCAATTCAGACACCATGCTACTACTTTTTTTTAAACGGCGGATATGACGTCATCGATTTCACTGAGTTAAAATCGAATTAATCTGAGCGTTTTGTGACGATTATTTATCCACTGTCTTCTGAAGGAATAAATGTTGATGGTTTATTTAAAAATCACATTTAAATGCATTTTTTGGAAAAAGTTGTTCCGATGCAGTGCATTGTGGTCTATATTCACCAATCTAGTGAGCATCGATGTACACTTGTTTTTCGCAGAGACTTCGGGGAAATTTCTAGAGCACTGGATATGGGGAGCGCACTATATAGTGCACTAAGTAGGGGTTAGGGTGGGAATTCGGACGTGAACCCGGGTACACTGTGGTCTGGCTGACTGCGTGTTTCCAATCAACCAGCATGACAGTGGGCTTTGTGATTGTGGGGAGCAGGAGTCCATGTCATTTACAATTGCAATAAGTATAGGGAAGAAAGGAGACATGTGCATAAACAGCTCTACGACTGAATATTTCCCTTTTCGTTTCAATCCTTTGTGTCAGAGTGTGTTTCTGATTTATTAGTTAGACGAGCAGTCATTCATTTCCTCCGTGGAACTGGTTTGGTAGAATTCCGATGAACACCTGTGGGGGGCAGCATTACACACACTAGTGTACAGCCGGTCACTATTAGAAGAAGAAGAGAGCCAATGTGGGCTGAACCTGGACCGCCCTGATGCAGGTTCGCTGGTCGGTGTCCACGAGTGTTCACGAGCGGCTCGCATTTCTGCGTCCGCCCGCTCAGGATTCCTCAGCGGGCACGCGCGTCTCTGTGTGATACGCTCACGATGCCGCTCGCTCCCGCGAACCAGGCCCAGCTGATCCGGTCCTGTCAGAAGGACGATTACTACCGAACGGTTCTGAGAAACAACGCAAACGAGGCTGTTCAGACACTGGCAGGTAGGAACGCTCGGACGGTTTCGGAACTACTCGGATGTGCTCCCGAAACTCTCTGGAGGAAACAATTCTTTCTGAACCGGAAGTTAAAGTAATGTCCGGAATTCCACAACCAGACCATTCTGACAGCTGTGGTCATTCTGTGTAGACTGTAGTTTGGAGAAACATCGAAGAGTATTGGGAGAACAGGTCTAAAGGCACCAAGACACTGTTTGATAAATACCTATAAGGTTTGAGTCACCAAAACATTATTAGAGCCTGATTTAGTTTGTTCACATTCATCTATCTGGCCTTTTCTGATTGAACATTAACAGTCATTTTAGTATCTTGGGTTTAAAATGAGGCTTTAATTAGATTTTAGCGTCACTGGACAAAGAAAAACAAATGATGAGAGAAAGATCAGGAAATTGTTGAAAATGACCCCAGCCCTCTAAAAAGCATGTGGTCAATATGAACATTGGAGGTACAGTAACACAATCCTTTGTGTTTGACATTTTTATCACAAAACACACACACACATTTAGGAAAAGTCAGGGTCCTTTTGGTTCATATTATTTTTGTAACGGAGTTTTGATGCTGCAAAGTTTGAAGCAGTCAAAAGGACCGCCGTGGGGGTTCTACTGTAAACTGATAGAATCATTTTTCTCTAACTTTTTCTATAATAAGAGACAAAACACACACATAATGCAAATACAAAACAATTTGCTTTAAATGGTCCACAAGTTAAAACCTTTACTGTGATGGGACTTTCTAAACATTCTGAAATGCAGCAATTCTAACTGACTAACAAAGTCATTAGGGTTTGACAGTTCATATTTTGTTGTTTTTTGAATCCACCTGATGGCATCTTTGATCTTTACAAGTTTTCCTGGTTGGTAGTATTCTTCAGACTGTCCAGACCAGGGGTCCCCAAATCCAGGCCTCGAGGGCCGGTGTCCTGCTGGTTTTCCAGAATCCCTGCCTCATCTGCTGCTGATTACCTGGATCAGGTGTGTTTAGCCAATAAGGAGCTTCAATGGCAGGTTGGTTGGAAAACATGTAGGCCTGGATTTGGGGACCCCTGGTCCAGACTGTTCTTGGTGCTTCTTCTCAGTTACCTCTGCCCTCCAAGCTTCTGATTGGCTGAGCTCACGTCCAGGAGCCCAGCAGCAGAGCGGACACACCTGTCTGAGGGCCTGAAACTGTCAGCTTCTTTCCTCCATCAGGAGGTGTTGGGTCAGTCAGCTGACGCGGTCTGGTGTGTGTTTAGGATCCAGACTCTGGCTGCACTGGAGGAAGGAGGTGGAGCTTCTGTCTGACGTGACTTACCTTAGTCTGACCACACTCTCAGGTAAGCTTCATCTGTCAGAGATGAAAGCGGGCTCTATTGATGTAACTCAGGTGTGGGTTTGGCCTCACAGGTTTTCAGACGTTGGGGGAGGAGTATGTCAACATCGTGCAGGTGGACCCCTCCAAACGGCAGATTCCCTCCCGGGCCAGGCGCAGTCTCTTTGTCCTGTTCCATGCCTTCTTTCCGTACCTGCTGGACAAGCTGCTAGTGTGTCTGGAGAACGAGCTGGAAGGCAGTCAGGATGGCAGGCGGCGGGCAGCATCGGCTGGGTGGGGCCTAAGCTGCTGGCTGAGGCTGTGGGTGCAGAGGGGGGTGTGCCTACTGACAGGGGAGCAGAGGAGGGTGTGGCTTTCAGCTGTTGGTATCGCACAGCAGACTGTGGCGCTTGTGCACCGCCTCCACACCACCCTCTTCTACCTCAGCAGCTCCTTCTACCACCTGTCCAAGAGAGCGGCTGGAATCAGCTACGTGAGTCCTTCATGCACCACATGGGGGGGGGCAAGGCACGTGACGGATCCCGGACAATAAAAAACATCTGAAATGTGTCTTTTAAACCACAACTTTGCCTCCTAAACTGTTGGCATGGCAACCATACAAAGCATCTGACTGATGAAAACTGGTTCTTTAACGAGGTGAACAACGGAATCACAGACAGAACATGTTTGAAGGAAAATCTCTCACAAGTATCTTAAACATTCCCTTTAAAAATGTCAGGGTATTTCCTTAAAAAGGAGAAGGAAGCTCCTGCTATTGGGCCTGAAGCAGGTCAGAGTGGTCCTTTCCCATGAACAGCACCGTTCCAAAACATACTGGGGGGTGGCTGTCACCCATGGCAACAAACACAGAACGGGGCAAAGTACTGATGCAAAAAGAGTTTCAGCAGGAGCATCATGTTTGTGCACAGCCGGTTAGACAGGTTGGTGTAATGGGCTTTTGCTGTGGTGCAGCTGCGGGTGGAGGGACTACGCGGGGACGACGCCTCAATCAGGACAACCTACAGGCTGCTGGCTGCTGTTTCGCTCCTGCAGCTGCTCGGCAGCGTGGCTCTGCAGGTGGGCAGCTTTAGGCAGAGACAGAGAGCCCGGCAGGAGTGGAAGCTCTTCAGAAGCCTCAGGTCTGTCTCCCCAAGTCAGGTCTCTGTTACTGACAGACTTTTTTATCTTTGAAGCAGTTTTCATCAGTGCGGCGATCTCTTTGTTTGCAGTCCGGATCGCCCTCAGAGCCCCGCCCCTTCTGCTGCCCGCTGCATCCTCTGCCTGGAGGCCCGGAGGAACTCCACCTGCACACCCTGCGGACACCTGTTCTGCTGGGAGTGCATAACTGAGTGGTGCAACACCAAGGTAGGTCTGGCGTCCTGAAAAACAGAGCAGGCAGCAACACTGCCCCTCTCCCAAAAAAGACCTAAACATCCCGGTACACCACAGTCCCTGACAAAAGTCTTGTCGCTTATCCATTTTGTAGAAACAAAAGCGTAAAACCTCACTGTTAATGAATCCATTGGTTTTAGAAATGTCTCATATGAAAGCTAAAACCCTCCCAAATTATGTTCAATATACTAAAATAAAATTGCTTCACTGAAGAAAAAGTTGATCATTTAATGAACACAGAAAGGTCAGCTCCAACTCTTCTAGAAAGGCTGTCCTCAAGGTTGAGGAGTGTTTCTAGGAATGTCTGACCATTCTTCCTAAAGGTCATAGGTGAGGTCACACACTGATGTTGGTGGAGAAGGCCTGGATCTCAGTCTCTGCTGACTGTGCAGAAAGTGGGTGAGCTCTTTGCACTCTGAGCTTCAGCATCCTCTGACTCCTCTCCATCAGTTTACGTGGTCGACCACTTGGTGGCTGAGTTGCTGTTGTTCCCAAACTCTTCCATGTTGTCCTGGTAGAGCTGACAGCTGACTGTAGATTCAGGAGAGAGGACACTTCACCACTGGATTTGTTGCAGGGGTGGCGTCCAATGACAGCTCCACCCTTGGATCCACTGACAGCGACCCATTCTTTCACAAATGTAAAAACAGTGTGCATGGCTGAGGGTTTTGATTTTATTCACCTGTGACCAGGACGAGTGATTAGGACACCTGATTCTGATCATTTGGATGGGTGAGGCTATACTTTGGTTATACAGTGTATGTCTGCACTGCATCAGCATCCGGGTGTTTGTGTGCATGAAGCAGAAGGTTCATTCTACAGGGAGCGTTTATTCTGCTTGGACAAACTCTGCACGGAGGGTTCTGGTCTGATGCCCTCTGCAGAAAATCCAGTTCAGGCCGTTTCAGGTTCATTTTCACAGATGTGATTGACAGACGCAGAAAAACCTGCAGTATGAAGAAAGATGGACTGAGGTCCAGAACCACAGAAAACGATGCTGCTGATGTCACAGTAAACAACCAGATCCATGCTCCTTAAAGACATTTGAATGTTGTTTTTTTTAATCGAATAAAAGTTATGAAAATGTAAAACTGTTAAGGAACGGCAAAGTTTCCAAACGTTGAACCTCCAAGTCATTTTTAAAATACTAGAAGTCAAAGTTTGGGAAAAATGCTTTTGCTGGTTGGATTGGCCTGATGTTAATGAGAAACTTGATTACCTTGAGGATTTGGAGAGCCCCTCCCTCCGCTTGTCATGTCATCTGCTCTGAGCTTCTGAATATTGAATGAATGGAAATTAGTAAAAACTCAGAAATGCTGTAAAATGTTTGGGAAATCTGCAGAAAAAAATGTAAAAACTATGGGAGAGGTGAAAAAGTTGAGTAAAAAGGAGAGAGCTCTGGAGGAAGTTTGGATATTTCCTTCAGTTCTTAATTCTTAAAAAATATTTCCATGTTTTGTTTTCCACCATCTATACATTTAAAACTTTAAAGTCGAGAAAAGAAGAGTGTGGGTTAAATAGTCTGTGTGTATTCTGGGGATTCTGTGAGACCAATGATTTCTGATTTTCAGAAGGATAGACAGACTTTGACATGAATCTGTGAACAGTCAATGTCCATTCAGGATCAGCTCTACTTCACCAATGGTGTCTTTCTGCATAAGGTTCAAAGAAACCCATTCAGGTTGAGAAAGAAAATGTTTTCTTCAGACCATCAGTGGTCCCGGTCCAACAGTCCTGTTAAAAACAATCACAGATGAAGCTTTGGGCCGTCTGCTGAGGCTCCTGAGGATTTGCAGATGTTTATTCTTCCTTTGTTCCTGAAACAAACCCCATCCTAGCTGACCTGGACCTGCTGTCGGTGAGCAGGCATTCGTGCACGCTCCTCTAGGAGAGAGGCCGCAGACATGCTTGGGTCCAGCTAGAGGAGCAAAGCTAGAGCTAAAGACCCGTGCTGATGTGTGCTCCCGTCCTCAGGCCGAGTGTCCTCTGTGCCGGGAGACGTTCCTGCCCCACAGACTGCTGTTTCTCAGGAACTTTAGCTAGAACAGCAGGACCGGCCCCACACCGGAACCAGTCATCTGCAGCGCTGAGCCCCCCCACGTTTGCTGACACTTCTGTAACAGTTGTAAATATGACATTTGTTTTTTACCAAGTTTACTTCAAACCTGTTGAAACAATAAATTTCTTGCAGGTGTGAAAACGGCTTCCGTGTGTTTATCTTTATGAACAATAATCCAGATTCATTTATTGCACAGATTAAAGACAGATTTTTTAGAAACCTTCTGCATGAAGGCAAAAAATTGGAACAGAAACCTTTTAGATAGGGCTGCACGATATGAGGAAAACTTGCGATATTAGAGATTAATATTGCGATAACGGTATAATTTGCTGTATATAAACAAATAACAAAATAACCAAAAACATCATTCCCATTTCATTGCAACAGTTCAAAAATCATACTCCAAATGACCCTCGTCGACATAGGTGACAAACATCTAGTAAGTAAGTAAGTAAGTAAATTTTATTTGTATAGCACCTTTCACAGACAAAAGTCACAAGGTGCTTCACAGGTTAAAATATGTATATATACACATATAAAAACATAAAAACATAAAAGATAAAAAGCATAAACCATGTAAAACAATCATCTCAAGCCCAATAAAAGCAGTTTCAGTTAAAATGCTTTGCAAAAATAAAAAGTTTTTAGTTGACTTTTAAAAGAATTCACAGAGTCCAGGGAACGTAGGGACAATGGAAGTTCATTCCAGAGTTTGGGAGCAACAGCCTGGAACGATCTGTCTCCTCTAGTTCGAAACCGTGTGCGAGGGACCATCAACAGGTTCTGATCCGCAGACCTCAGTGAACGAGATGGTCTGCAGGGGGCGATCAGATCACAAACATATGGAGGAGCTTGAGAATGAAGGGCCCTAAATGTCAAAACTAGAATTTTGTACTGATAACGGTAAGCAACAGGGAGCCAATGAAGAGCTTTGAGGATCGGGGAGATGTGATCTCTTCTCTTGGTGCGGGTCAAGATCCTCACAGCAGAGTTCTGGATCAGCTGCAGGCGAGACAGCTCCTTCTTATTCAGACATGAAAACAGACTGTTACAGTAGTCTAGCCGTGTAGAAACAAAGGCATGAATAAGAAGTTCTAGATCTTCATAAGACACCATCTTCCGTAGTTTAGAAATGTTCCTCAACTGGAAGAAACAGTTCCTGATCAACTGCTTGGAGTGCTGCTCCAGCGACATATCTTTGTCAAAAATGACACCCACATTTCTAAGGCTGGGTTTGACATCCTGGCCAAGAGAACCCAAGTGCTGCTTAATCCCTGGTATAGCATCATCAGGGGCAACAACTAAGGTTTCTGTTTTCTCTGAGTTTAGTTGCAGAGAGTTTTTGCAGAGCCATTGTTTTATCTGCATTAAGCAGTTCATCAGAGAATCCAGCTTGTGTGTCTCGGAGGGCTTAAAAGAGCAATATAGCTGGATGTCATCAGCAAAGAAATGGTAGGAAACATCACTGAAATCCTGAATGATCCTTCCAAGAGGGATCATGTATAGGAGAAACAGAACAGGGCCTAGAACAGAGCCCTGGGGGACCCCACACAGTAAGTCTGCTGACTGAGACATTTGGTGGTTAGCCATGACACTGAAATTCCGACCAGATAAGTAAGAGGAGAACCAGTGGAGAACTGACCCTGACAAACCAATCAGGTCCCTCAATCTGTCCAATAAGATCTGGTGGTCAACCGTGTCAAAGGCTGATGCAAGATCTAGTAAGACGAGGACCGTGTGTTTGCCAGAATCAGCAGACATCAAAATATCACTGGACACTTTCAGCAGGGCTGTCTCCGTGGAGTGATGTTTACGAAAACCTGACTGAAAAGTGTCAAAAATGCTCCTTTTATCCAAGAACTCTGACAATTGTTCAGCTACCACCTTTTCCAGAATCTTTGAGATAAGTGGAAGCTTTGAGATGGGTCTATAATTCTGGAAGACTGATGGGTCCAGATTAGACTTTTTTAGCAGAGGCTCCACTATAGCATGTTTGAATGCGTTTGGAAAAACACCAGTGGAAAGTGAAAGGTTGATCATTTCAGTGACACTTTGGCCGATGGTATCAAACACCTTTAAGAAGAGCTTGGAAGGAAGAACATCAGATGGACAAGTAGAAGGTTTCAACTTGGTCAACAGAGCAGATATGTCCTCCAGAGTGACAGGCCTAAAAGTAGACCATTTGTGTGAAACAGCCTCCACCACAACACCATCATCACAACAAGGAGGTGGGAGCTGCTCTTTGATCTTCCTAGTCTTGTTTGCAAAGAACTTGAGAAATTCATTGCTGTCGGCTTTGCAGGACACAGGGGGTACTGGGGCTGCAGGACTAACAATAGAATTTATAGTGTCAAACAAAACTTTTGGGCTCTTCTTATTCGAGGATATTAGCTGGCGAAAGTAGTCGGATCTGGCGTCTTTCACCATCTCGTTGTATGAGGACACGAGATCCCTAAGATGCAGCCTGTGGACCATGAGATTGGTGGATTTTAAAAGACGCTCAGTTCGACGACACTGTCTCTTTAAATTCTGGATGGCTTCATTTATCCAGGGACAAACTTTTTTCTTTGATAAATTGGATTTGAAAGGAGCCACCTGATCTAGGATTGTGACACAGTGATCACTAAAACGATCAATCAGATTGTTGACATCAGAACATTCCTTAAATAAGTGGGGGTCAAACAGCGCTGAAAAACGTCCATCAGTGTTGGCAGTAATAATGCGCCTTTGAGACAGTATGCATGAAGAAACAGGTTCAGGAGTGACATTTAGCTCAAAGAAGACACCACTATGATCACTCATGTGTACATCCTCCACATAAAGATTAGTGATGCTCAGGCCAAGAGAAAAAACTAAGTCCAAAGTGTTGCCCTTTTGATGGGTGGGGTCGGAGACGTGTTGCTCAAAATTAAAAGTTTCAGTCAAAAATAAAAATTCCATTGCTGGGCTGGATGAACAGTCATTTACATGAAGGTTAAAATCCCCTAGTATTAAAACCCTTTCCAGTTTAATGATGGAAGACAGAAAATCACTAAAATCATGTAAAAAGGGGGCTGCAGGACCAGGGGGGCGGTAGACTCATTCATTCATTTACCAAGGCTGTGTCCCACCAAGGT
Source organism: Oryzias sinensis (assembly GCA_037389245.1). Lineage (NCBI taxonomy): Eukaryota > Metazoa > Chordata > Actinopteri > Beloniformes > Adrianichthyidae > Oryzias > Oryzias sinensis. The sequence continues at coordinate 32,933,040 of CM074492.1, read as the reverse complement.
GGGGTAGCCTAGACAAGGCACACAATTCTAGCTCCCTCTGTCTCTTCCCCAAACCCTCCTCCTTCAGTGTGTGTGTCTGTGAGTGTATGTGCGTGTGACTGGTCTGAGGCCTGGTCTAAGCCACACCACACTGCACCAGGGTCAGCTGCACACTCCAGCGTGGGCACCTCCACAGCAGGGCCTCAGCCAAGGCTGGTTTCCCCTTGCCGCTTCATCCCAAGACCAGACCTCTACCACACCCATCCATTCATTCATACACAAGCTCTCTCCACCCATCCCTGTCCTGAGCAGCCTCTCTCCCCTGCACCACAGTCATCCCTCTTGCATTCAACGCTCTCCTTACCCCCTCTGTCCATCCCATTCGCGGTCTTCCTCTCATTCTCACTCCACTTACATCAGATTCATATACCCTTTTCACCAAACGCTCCCTTCCCATTCAATCAACATGTCCAAACCATCCCAGTGCCTTTTGCTCTGCTCTATCAGCCAACTCCCGCATCACACCAGTTCTCTCTCGAATAACTTCATTTCTCACACGATCCATACGCGTCACACCACACATACTCCTCAAACATCTCATCTCAACTACATTCAGGTTCCTCTTTTCCGCCACTTTCAGACTCCACGTTTCAGCCCCATATAACGCTGCAGGCACCACCACACCCTCATACAATCTCCTTTTTGCATCCTTTCCCAGTGACCTACATTCAAACACTCTCTTCATTCCCCCCCATATCTTTCGTACTTCATTCATTCTAAACTCTACCTCTCCCCCTATTCCACCATCCACACACACACATGACCCCAAATACTGAAAACACTCTACCTCTTCCAACAACTCCCCATTTAATGCCACATTCAATCTACGTTCACCCTTTACCCTCGTACACCTCATCACCTTACTCTTTTCCACATTCACTCTCAACTTCCTTCTGTCGCACACCCTTCCAAACTCCTCAACCAGACGTGCCAAGCTCTCTTCTGAGTCAGCCACTAGTGCAGTATCATCTGCAAACAGCAACTGATTCACACTCCATTCGCTACCGTCAGTATTTATCATGCTCACACCCGTACCCGACACCCTTTCATTCACCTCTTTTACCACACCATCCATATACACGTTAAACAACCACGGAGACATCACGCATCCCTGACGCAGACCAACCCTCACAGGAAACCACTCACTCATGCTATTTCCTACTCTCACACACGCTCTACTGTTTCTATAAAAACTCTTCACACCTTCCAACAAACTACCATCAATACCATACATACTCAGCACAACCCACAACGCCTCTCTATCAATCCTATCATATGCCTTCTCTAAATCCATGAATGCCCAAAACACCTCCCACCCCTTAGCCAAAAACTTTTCACACACCTGTCTCACAACAAACACCTGATCCACACACCCTCTACCTCTCCTGAAACCACACTGCTCTTCACCAATCATACACTCAGTTCCCTCCACTACCCTATTAATCAGCACTCTCCCATACACTTTGCCTACAACACTCAACAGACTAATACCCCTAAAACTACCACATTCATACTTATCACCCTTACCCTTGTACAGGGGAACCACACACGCACTCATCCAATCAAGCGGCACCTGCCCATTTGCAAAACACACATTCAACAATCTCACTAACCACTCAATCACGATCGCTCCACCACACTTCAGGCATTCCACAGCACACCCATCCACACCTGCAGCCTTTCCTACTTTCAACTTTCCCACAGCTTGCTCCACTTCCTCTCCTGTAATCAACGCTTCATTCAACTCTTCCAATACATTCAGTCTACTTTCCCTTCCATCCATCCCAATCACAGCATCCCGATCTTCCTCCACATTCAGCAGCCTCTCAAAATACTCTGCCCATCTTTTTCTTACTGCATTCCCCTCATTCAACATCCTTCCATCCTCTGTTTTTACCTTCTCCTCCCTCCCCGACACTCCCTTTCGCACCCTCTTCACCTCCTTCCAAAACATTTTCTTGTTCTCTCGAAAATTATCCGTCAACTGTCTGCCCCACCTTTCGTCCGCAGCCGCTCTTGCCTCACGCACAGCTCTCTTAGCATCAGTTTTCTTCTCCTTATAACACTCATATGACTCCCTGTCCTTTCTCTGCAGCCATACTTCATACGCACATCTCTTCTCTGCTACAGCCAACCTTACATCCTCGCACCACCATTCACTTCCCTTTCTTAGACCACCCCCAACATGTCTCACACCACCCACTTTCTCTGCACTTCCCACCACTGCACTCTTGAACTGTTGCCATTCTTCCTCCACTCCAACAACCATTTGCTCCTTCACCATATTCCACTTGCCACCTAATTCCCTCTGATACTCACACATTTTCTCTCTGTTCTTCAAAACACTCACTCTCAGAACTTTTCTTGCCTCCCCACTCTTTCTCGATCTCACCCATGGCATACCCACACGCAACCTTCCTTCCACCAAATAGTGATCAGACATACCTCCACTCTCTCCCCTCCTCACACTTACATCCAGCAATCTACTACATGCAACCTTTGAAACCACCACATAATCCATCAGTGCTTTGTCAATCACTCTTCCACCACTCTGCCTTACCCACGTATACTTATGGATCTCTTTCTTTCTGAACCATGTATTCCCAATCACCATCTCTCTTTCAGTGCACATTCCTATCAGTCTCTGACCATTATCATTCTTTCCAGGAACACCATGCCCGCCAACAACACCCTCAATTCTCTCATCACCCACTCTAGCATTCAGATCTCCCATCAGCACTACATTCACATTTGCTCCAAATCCTTGCAAGCACTCATCCAAGTCGTTCCAGAAGGTCACTCTCTCCTCTTCATTCCTCTCACTGCCAGGACCATATGCACTCACGAACACCCACAGCTCCTTCTGAAATTTCACTTTCACCCACATCAGTCTTGGTGAAACCTCCTTCCATTCAACCACACATCGTCTCACCTCACAGCTCACCAGCAAAGCCACACCTTCTCTTGCTCTCCCGCTCTCTACACCAGACATTCTCCCACTCACACTTCCAAACACACACTCACCCTTTCCTTTCATCTTTGTCTCACTCAGTGCTAACACGCTCATTCCCCTCCTTCCAAACATCCTTCCAATCAGATCTCTTTTGCTTCCGTCCGTACTACACCCCCGCACATTCAACGACCCAATCTTAAGGGTTTGGGGAGGTAATCTCCCCTTCCCAGCTCTGCCCTGTCCGTAGTTAGGAATGTAGTTACAGGGGAGAGGATTCCCAGTCCTCTCGCTCCGTCCCTTTTAGTCGCCTTTTACGACACGCAGGGAATACGTTGGCAGTATTCTTTTTGACCCCTAACCACAGGGTCTAAAGGCGGTAGACTAAAACACAATAAAATGGATCTGACGAATCAACCTTGAATGACAGAGATTCAAAAGATGAGAACGTTTGGGCGTTCATGTCTTTGCATGTATAGTTGTCCTTATACACAACTGCCACACCCCCACCGCGGCGAGAGGGGCGGGGCTTCCCGATGACTGAACAGCCCTCCAGACAGAGAGATCTAACATAATAGGCGTCCATCTGATTGGTCAAATGCATAAAGAGATCTATTTTATTCGTTAAATGCTTCAACCTGCCATAAGGTTGTATTAAGGTTGTATTTACGATTTATTGCGATTTTCGCTGTCTTTTACGATATGCATATTGCAGAGCTGGATATTGCGATAACGATAAATTTGCGGTATATTGTGCAGGCCTACTCTTAGATATCCAATTTGTTTTCTAAAGACTTCCTCTGTCTCACAAAGC
>CM074492.1:32753815-32928737 GCA_037389245.1 Oryzias sinensis | reverse complement strand
TTTTGAGCTGAAAACGCGTTTTTCACACATTTGAATGAATAACTGATTTTTGTGGCAAAAATGCACTCAAAAGTCAAAGTTTTCATTTTAACACGTAGTTTTTAGACAGTTATTTTACTTTCATTCAAATTAATTCAAATAAGTAGGTGTAACTTTTGTGCTGCTGTTAGATCGGCACCACAAGGGATTGTGGGATACCATCCCCTTTCCTGTCTGGACGGATTTGGGTTTAAGTTGTAAGGGTTTTTGACCAAATGTGTTCAGTTGTTTAGCTGTTTTACTGTGTTTTGCCGAGTTACTTTGTCCTACTACGCTTACTTCTCTTCACAATGAGTGAAAGTAAAGGAGAGGATGATGAGTTTATATATCACCCCTACCGCTAACTACTGTAATGATGGAAAATTCTTTAATGAATTTATGCACTTTGCGCATTTTTCCCCCCGTCCGTTTTAGTGTTATAAAAATGAGCATATCTGCCGGCTCAAACTTAGACATATGAGAGTTCAAGAAATATAGTTAAATAAAATGGAAGAAAGATTAATAGAATTGGAGGAATATGACATTTAGTTAGATAAATACGTAAATTTGAGTTGTATAAACAATTTTTGAGTTTTATAGACGTAAGAAATTAGGTTGAATACATTTAACTCTATTATTTGTTACCAATAGAAGTAATTCATTTAAGTTGGCAAAATTGGATAAGTTATATATGCGTCACAAGGAAAATGGAAACAAGATCAGAAACTCAGGCGGATTTCAGCCAGAGTTCAGAGTTAAAGTCAGGGTAGTTTAAACATGCATCCTGGAATACGCCCCAGGTGTTTGTTAGATAGATAGATAGATAGATAGATAGATAGATAGATAGATAGATAGAAACTTTATTAATCTCCCAAAGGAGAAATTCAGGTGTCCGGTAGCAAAACACACAACCTCACAACACAGCTCACCTTTGCATAAATATTTTGCGTGATTGAATGAAATGTTTCACACTATTAAGTGTGAAGGCATAAGTATGCCTGTGTGAACATTGCTTGTATCGCGGACATGCTGACAGGTGAACCCTTTTGAGCCAACGGGTTTGTTTGTAACATTTGAGTGTGTGTGTGGACAGGCCCCACCCTTATAGACTTGTATTACATCTGAACCAAACCGTAATGATTAGAAACATCCAGCAAGGTGTTGCTTCATGGTTTTACCCCCCCCACACACACACCTTCTGTAATCACCATCCTATCCCCCCTCTCTCTAACATCCCTCTCTCTTCTTCCCTTCTTTCCTTTTCCGTCCGGTCCAACACAAGAGATTTTCAAATGTGATTAAAATGAATAAAGTTTGGCCTCGATTACAAAAGGGGTTTTATTCAGACATACCTCTGGTTGCTGGTCTGTTGGACAGGAGAAGTTAAGTAAAAAAAACAACTAAAACTTAAGTTAGACATTTTCAAAAAAAGATGAAAGAAATTGTGCCAATATGTGGAAAACCACTAAAATTCTAAACAGATTTTGAAAAAAACAAAACAAAAAAAAACCCAGCCCAATTATTGTGTATTATGTTTATTTTTTAATTTTTGTATTTGCTTACCCATGTCTGTAAACACTGACAACTAGAAAAACCTCAATAAAAACAAATTTTCAAAAAATGCAAGTTCCAGGGGAGTGAGCATTTGCTTTGTTGGCTCCTGAAATCTGCTATTAGAAAAGTTACCCCTTTGGAGAGTTTTAAAGCTAAATGGTTCCTCCATTACGTTTTTGCCTAGCTGACCTTTTAAAGTATATTTAATCTTTTATCAGTTGTTATCTTATTATCATTATGTTTTTATTTTTTGTTTAATTGTTTTCATCTTTTTAGCATTTTATTATTTATTGATGTAATATTGTGTACAGTGATCCCTCGCTATAATGCGGTTTACTTTTCACGGTTTCGCCACTTCACGGATTTGCATCGTGCATTGTGTTCTGCATTCTGATTAGCTAAAAAGTCACTCCGCTTCTTCTCTACCTGTGCGTCAATAACGTTGCAGTTTAATATGTACAGTAAACCCTTGTTTTTCGCGGGGGTTACGTTCCAAAAAGAACCCGTGATAGGCAAAATCCGTGAAGTAGAATTTTTTTTTTTTTTAACAATTATTATACAATTTCTCTATTATACATTGGAAAGAAAGAACAAACCATTTTACAGGCTCAAGCATTTGTTTCACAAATAAAAGTACTTAAGAAAAGGTTTTTCAACAAATATCTTCTGCACTGTACTGTCAAATAATAACTTTAATCATCAATGTGAACAGAAGGCTTCAAATCGCGGAGATTAGCCCGCCCACCGCGACCCGAGGGTAATTGAATTAAACAGGAGAAAATTTAAAATGATTTAAAAAAAAATACAAAGTACGGTCAGACAAATAGTGACTCAGGTGTATTTCACTGCTCTTGAGCCGCTGCATCCTGACTCTGCTCTGCAGTTTTTTCTCCCTTTGATTGAAGCCTGCGGTGCAGCTGTGTTTGTTCGGGAGAAGAACACAGTGATTGACAGTTGTTGTTGTCGCTCGCTTTTCCATGGGTTATAGAGAAACTCGAAATTGCAAGATGATTTGCACCTATCTGTTGTAAATTTGGCAAGCTGTTTTATCTACGTATACATATTAAACTGCAACGTTATTGACGCACAGGTAGAGAAGTGAGAAGTGGTAGAGTGACTTTTTAGCCAATCAGAATGCAGAAAACAATGCACGATGCAAATCCGTGAAGTAGCGAAACCGTGAAAAGTAAACCGTGTTATAGCAAGGGATCACTGTACACGTTCGTAAAACAGCTTGCCAAATTACTAAAGGAGTAAAATGCATATGAGAAGATCTGCCAAACTGGAAAGTGAAAACATACTGAGAATATACCCATGAGCCAATACGTGCAAATCATCTTGCAATTTCGAGTTTCTCTAAAATCCATAGAAAAAAGAGCGACAACACAACAACTGCCTATCACTGTGTTCTTCTCCCGAACATACACACCTGCACCGCGGGCTTCAAAAGAAGAAAACCTTGCCGAGCGGAGTCAGGATGCAGCGGCTCAGTCTGAAGAGCAGTGAGATACACCTGAGTCACTATTTGTCCCACTGTACTTTGTATTTTCTTACCAGATGTTTCGTCCCCCTTGTGCCATCCTAGGCACTTTAACGTTGGAAGTTGGGTCATCTAGACCCACTAGACAGTGCTCTGAACCTTTTTTCTTCAATGATTTGTGATCTTCACTGGTGTCCATGGATTACATGAAATCCTCTTCACCTTTATCCACCTTTGTCATGGTAGGGAGAACACGTCAATGGAAGGGGGGGGTCATCTAAGATAGCACAAGAGTTAAATAAAGCATCAAATCAGAGAGAAAGTTCACCTCTCAACCAGTTGTTTTTGTCCAGATGATGAAGCAAAAGTGTGTTTATAGAACATTTATGCTATGTGACCGCAACTATTTTTTTAGGCGTGGTACATCACTGTGGTATATCACTTTTTAATGCACATCCAGCAGCCAATCAGAATCTAGTTTTCACCCGGACCATGGTATAAGCAACTGTAATTGTCACTTTAAAAAGTTATTTTAAATAAATAATGAGTTATTTATCATTAAGGAGTATTTATATATTTATTTGTCATTACATTTAGTTACATGTATGTTATATCTGGCCCTTTGAGGACAACCGGTATACTGATGTGGCCCTCTGTGAAAATGAGTTTGACACCCCTGCACTAGACAGTGCTCTGAACCTTTTTTCTTTAATGATTTGTGATCTTCACTGGTGTCCATGGATTACATGAAATTTTTCCACCTTTATCCACCTTTGTCATGGTAGGGAGAACACGTCAATGTAAGGGTGGGGTCATCTAAGATAGCACAAGGGTTAAAGAAGCTTTTTGCATATTTAAAAAGATTTTACAATGAAGTATCCGTCTCTGAAGATGGCAGCTTCAATGCACAAGAAATAATGGAACTGCAACGCAATCAGTTGAGGGGTAGTTAGAGGTCCAAACCACATTGTGCAGTATGCAGCGGCGTCTACTGAAAGTATAATGTAAATCTATAGCAGTAAAACAAAATAGCAATGAGTTAGATATATAATAGACGTGCCCGTGCCCAACAACATACTCAACAGAATCAGTGAAATAAATCATTAATCTTTGCTTTAGAATCTGATACTGGTGCTCAGGTCACGTGTCCCATGATGGCTACTGTAGATCTGCAGCCATTAGGAGTCAGCAGATCTCATCAGTTTTGTCACACTCAAATTCCGATCACGTTCTCTGTGTTCAGACCACGTGGTAATCGGCAGTTTGACGCCCCCTCTCTCTTTAATTAGTTGTCATGGAAACCAGAGAGAGGGAAAGAGCTGAGGCGCTTCCTCGCCCCCTCCCACCCTCCTCCACACGCGCGCCGGGCAGATCTGGGATCAGACCGCGCGCAACGAGAGTAGGTCCTAATCAGCTCGGTGCGCACGCACGTGTGGCCCGGTTTCTTGTGCTGTGGACAGGGGAGCCGCTCTCCCCCCGCACTGCCGTTCTTTAATGAGCGGCTTCGGGCTGTGCTGTGCGATGTTCATGGACCGAAGCATCCTGAGGGGGGGTAAGTCCTGAGTCTCCACACAGCCGCGGCGCTGGGCTTTAATGCTGCATGCGCACGCGCTCACTGTGTGTGTGTGTGTGTGTGTGTGTGTGTGTGTGTGTGTGTGTGTGTCTGTGTGTCTGTGTGTGGTGGTGGTGGGGGGCGCTGGCCGACATCCGCAAAGAATGTAGGCCAGATGTGCTGAATTGACCGAGGCCCTGACCAACACGGGACCTCTCTGCCGATCAGTGCGAGTGCATCAATGATCCACAAATGCTAGTGGGTCGATCGTGTCTGAAACCGAACCGAGCCTCGAGCATGCGCATGCCTGTGATGCTGCAGACATGCAGACACGCCCCCTACTTGCGGCAGTCTCGGAACCTCTCGCTGCTGTGAGCTGGTATCCTGATACTACCAGAACCGAGGAAGAACTTCAAAACGGTTCTGGTTCTGTTCTCCTGAACCCTCTGCGTTTCTGATGAGTGTGCACATTTGTGCGTTTTAAATCTTGTAAGGTTTTGTTATAGAGGTTCTCCTGTTGGTTTGAAACATCTATTTTCGGATCATAGCAGAATCCACACTATGCCAAACCTTTGCCTCATTTTCAAGAACAGGAAACACAATAAAGAATACATTGCTTACCGAGGATCGCTTGAGCTTTATATGAACCAACCATTTTTTCAAATTCTAATAATGCATAGAATCATTGATGATCTTTATCATTTATCTTTATAAACTTTAAAGAAAACATTCATAGTAATCATGAGAAAATACTAAAACATGATGCTCGTGTCAACAATCAGTCAAAACAAGCAAAGAGAGCACGTGTTCAGAACCTTCTCTTTGTTTCAAACCAAAACTGTGAAAAGCAATAACATTTTCAGTCCTTCAGAGACGTAGTTGTTCTGAAACTATATTGATAGACTAAATTTTTTTGAAACCTCCTGGGTGTACCTCATGGAGAATCTGGTGCTTCTTTTATTTGAAATAGCAGTGGAAGCTTGGCAGCCTAGAAGAAACTTAGCATGTTATGCACCACCCTCTTTTTAACCTCACACATGATAACTGCACCCAGTCTGCCTATCCCCCCCTTCACAACATCTGTCTTCTTTGCCCTTCCCTCAGTCTTCAATACACTGTCTCTTGGTCCATAGCCTTGTTCCTTCCTGCGTGGATTACAGCAATCTTCCTCAGAAAACACTCCGTAAACTCCCACATGATCACAACTCAGCTGCCAGAATCATCACACAAACTCTATCCGTCCAACATATCACACCTTTACTGCAGCAGCTCCACTGCCTCTTCTTTCTCTTCCGGCTTTTCCCATCAGGGGTCGCCACAGCGAACAAGTCGCACGGTAAATTTGGCAATGTTTTACGCCGGATGCCCTTCCTGACGCAACCTTCTCAAAGCAACCGGGCTTGGGACCGGCACAGAAGTAGAGAAGGCAATAGGGAGCAGCCCGGATTCGAACCCTGGTTTCACGGACGGAAGGCGCCGCAAACCAGCACGAGCTAAACCGGCTCCAGCAGCTCCACTGCCTAAACATCACAAATGGATCATATACCAAAATAATTATCCTAACTTTTAATTCTATCCACATTCGTGTCCCTCCATTCTTGTCAGACCTTGTTTGCCTTGCCACACCCACCCATTCCCACAGATCCTCCTCCTCTCTCCATCTGGTTGTCCCTACTGCTCACCTTGTCACAGATGGGAGCAGAGCTTTTAGCTGCTTTCAACTCCCTTGCCCCTGACCACCTTAACACTGGTTCTCTATTCACCAAGAAGCTAAAAATCCATCTTTTCTTACTTGCATACCTACCTTGACTGCTTTGGCCTATTTTATAAATGTATATTGTACTGCTGTTTCTATTGTTTGTTTAAACTGTTATTTATCTACCAAGAAAGGCACCAAACAAATAAAATTGATTATTATGTCAGGATTGTCAGACCCTTTTTTGTATTCAGTTGGAAATGTTATGAAAGTGAAATTCTAAAAGTTTCTTGGTGAACAAGGCCTTGCTGACTCTTTCTTCCTCCTTAGCCCCCTCCTCCTCCAGTCCCAGTTTGCTGATGAAGAGCCTCTCTCTGGAGCCAACCTGCTCCTCTTGTGGCCACCAAGGGGTACCTGATGCTGTCCCTCCCCAGGAGTCATGCTCTGGCCTGGGGCCTGATGTAGTCTTGTCAGGCCCAGCATCCCTTGAACAGGGTGAGGAGCTGGTAAAGTTGCCTCCCGTGAACAGCGCTGGGCCACCAGAGCTGCCTTCCCCCGCATTGCTGAACCGTAACAAGCCTGTGCTACTTGGACCTAAACCACAGGGTGAGTGTTTACTCATCCCCACAGTTCCATGGCCTCATGGCTTCTAACAAAGTTGGCATGTGATCCTACTCTCCACAGTGCCACCAAAGCCAGCCCACCTTCAACAGCAAGCAGGACTTTCAAGGCCACGCCTTCGAATGTATGAAAAGCCCCTCCCACCTCCACCTACTTGCAGACCCCTGCCGGCAGATCTTCAAGGATGCAGGACTTCGCAGACACATGCAGATGGAATGGCGTCCCCCACCTGCGTGCTGTCACTCATCGAAAGGTTTGAGCGGTGAGCGTGCTGCTTCCAGTTCCTTTACTTTAAGGGGCCTACATGATGATTTTTTTTTAAACCTTTCAGAGTAAGCTATAGTGGGGCAAAAGGTGTTAGTCAGCCACCAATTGTGCAAGTTCTGCCACTTAAAAGATGAGAGGCCTGTAGTTTTTATCATGTTTAACAACTATGAGAGACAAAATGAAAAATAATTCAGAAATCTCTTTGTCTGATTTTGAAGAATGTATTTTTAAATTAAATGGCAAATAAGTAATTTCCCTACAAACAAGCACGATTTCTGGCTTTCACAGACCTGTAACTTCTCCTGTAAGACAATCCTCTGTCCTTTATTCATTACCTGTATTAATGCCCCCTGTTTGAACTTATCTATATAGAAGACACCTGTCCACATCCTCAAACAGTCACAGTCAACTCCACTATAGCCAAGACCATATAGCTGTCTAAGGATACCATAAATCAAATTGTGGACCTGCACCAGGCTGGGAAGACTGAATCTGCAAAAGGTAAGCAGCTTGGTGTGAAGAAATCAACTATGGGAGCAATTATTAGGATATGGAAGACATGCAAGACCAATGATTATCTACCCTCCATCTGATGCTCCTTGGAAGATCTCACCCCGTGGTGTCAATATGATCACAAGAACTGTGAGCAAAAACCCCAGAACCACGCGGGGGGACCTAGTGAATGACCTGCAGAGAGCTGGGACCAAAGTAACAAAGGCTACCATCAGTAAATCACTATGCAGCCAGCGACTCAAATCCTGCAGTGGCAGACGTGTCCCCCTGCTAAAGCCGTTAAATTTCCAGGCCCGCTTGCTAGAGAGCATTTGGATGGAGCAATGGAACTTTTTGGTTAGAACTCTACTCGTCATGTTTGGAGGAGGAAGAATGCTGATTGCTTCGAAAGAACACCTACTTACAACAGGGCAGTGGAAACATCATGCTTTGGGGCTGTTTTTCAGCAAAGGGACCAGGATGACTGATCTGTTTAAAGAAAAGAATGAATGGGCCATCTATCATCAGATTTTAGGTGAAAAACTTCCATCAATCAGCAAAGGCATTGAAGAAAAAACATGGCTGGGTCTTTCAGCATGACAACAATTCCAAAAACATTTTGCTCGGGTAACGAAGGATTGGCTTCGTAATAAGCATTTCAAGGTCCTGGAGTGACCTAGCCCATCTCTAGATCTCAACCCCATAGCAAATCTTAGGAGGGAATTGATAGCCTGTTTTGTAGAGGAGGTCTGCATGGAATAATGGGCCAAAATACCAACAACAGTCTGTGAAAACCTTGTGAAGACAGCTGTCAAACCTTTTCTGTAAGTCATTGTCAACAAATGGCATATAACAAAGTATCCTTGGTGAGGATTTTGATTGGCTGGTGGATTTTTTAGAAGTACTTTTTTTTTTAATTTATCTTTGCTGGCCTGCGATCTACCCTCATGTCCTTGAAGATCGACCGGTCGATCGCGATCGACGTAATGAGCACCCCTGGGTTAGGTATACAGTACCTATGATGAAAATTACAGGCCTCTCTCATCTTTTTAAGTGAGGGAACTTGCACAATTGGTGGTTGACTAATTACTTTTTGCCCCACTGTATATGATGATATTTTACTATTGGCACACTAAAGAACAATTTTTTTATGAAGTATGACTTGTTTTTGTAGCCCTTTTTTACTACCCGAAAGTAAGACGACTCGATCTCTGAGCCACTGCCTTTCGCTCCTTTTTGTGGGTGCCCCATCCTCAGCAGCATGTCTCGATCCCGCCCATGAAAACAAACAACATCCCAACTTTACCAAAAATCAATGTGAAAGTGGATTAGCGCTAGCAAGCTCCGTGGAGAAAGTGGGTGTCTTAGTGCTGGCAGGGAAGACTCTTCCTGGAAGTGGCTGTTCCTCACTTATCTACGTCACAATGTGAGAAGTAACTCATTTTCGTGGATTGGGAGGGGTTGGAGCTTGGAGAGCAGGTTGTAGAAACATGTTAAGAGATGTGTGAATGGATCAAAATACCGCTATGGGGTTATTTTTTGTGAGAAATTAGCATTATAATACACTTAAAAACTCATAAAGTTGATCTTGCATGATATAGGCCCTGTGAAGGCGTCCTAACAAGAAAAGAAACTTCTAGATGGGTGTGTTGGTGTAGCCACTAGGGGGCCCCAGCCAGGGTCTCATTGTGCTGGTCCCAAGCCTGCAAAATACACAGGGTTGTATCACGAAGGGCATCCAACATAAAATCTTTGCCGAATTGGACGGATGTCGGTAATGTCTTTGTTCCGGAAAACCTTGAGCATTTGTCATTAACATTTGTTCCTTTTGTTTGAATTAAAGTAAAATGGTGTAGACATTTCCAGCCTGAAAATGCAACCTTTCTCACTGAAACGTCCAATTTTTTTTATCCTGGCGGCTGTGCTGCACAGCTTGGAGAGCCTGAGGTTGCCCCTTCCCACTTGACTACGTAGCCAGTCATGATTACAGTACTTCCCCATGTCATGCAGAAGACGGTGAATGTCAAACACTCTGAAAAAAAAAATGCTCCCAACACAGATAATCAGCTGGTCTCAGCTGGTTATTTGTTGATGGTACCTGGGAAGATAAAGTTCATTGAACAAGGTCAGAATAATGTGCTGGTGGTCTTCATGAGTGTTTCTGTTTTTTTACAGGGAGCAGATTATCATGGTTCCTGACATCACTGCGGGGGCTTTAAGTGCTCGCTCACTGGAACCTACCTCATCCCTGCCTTTTTTACAACCATTGTCATCGTCATCGTTGGCTCCCCCCCTTCCTGAGAATGAGCCGCCAAGTGAGGGAACAGAAAGTAATGATATAATGCAGCTTGATGAGGGTGAGAGAGAAGAGAGCCCGCTGCAGGTTAATGAAGAGGATGATGAGCAGGATGAAGATTTGGCTACTGCATGTCTAGATGGCGTCTGTCAGAAACATCTGTCCATAGAGTTGAGTTATAGCACTTCAGAAACGCACCTGGATGCTAATGTGGTCACTATGGAGATAAATGATCAACTGCTGCAGCCAGCGGCGATTCTCAACCAATCGGAGCTGCTCTCTGAGAGTATGTCCCTCCCGTACTTGCAGACAGATGGAAAGGTAGCCAATCGCGACAGTGGCATTGACAGCATCAGCTCACCATCGCACAGTGAGGAGCTTTGCTTTACTAGTGTGGATGATGGAGGCATGGTTTATCCATGCAGCCCCACCTTCATACTGCGCCCCTGTAGCTCATCCTCTTACACATGTGAAGAAAGGGAGGTGAAAGGGGGGGGCCGGAAGAGACGAGAGTTTTCTGAGGAGGGAGACAGCGATCTGGAGGAGGAAGTAGAGCTCACATTAGTGATGGAGACCCCTAAGACAGACATGCAAGACTCTGTTGAGGTAAGAAGAGTTCTTCTATGTAAAACAGACAAACACATGTGCAAAGATGGTGTTTCTCAGTTTGGTGGGTGGGGTGGGGATGTGGTGTGGTACACATTTATTAAAATATTAGGATCCTTTGCTTTTCAGGAAGAGAGGAGCTTTTTTTATAAAGATACCCCAGAGGGATGGGATCCCTCTAAGGTAGTAATATTACTGGGTCAAGTTGAAGTTGAATGGTCAAGCTGTAGGAGCGTGGTCTTATTGAAGAAGCTGTGTAGAGAGAGGGGGCCAAACTGTTTTGTGTTGAACTTGTTGGGTCAGAACTGGGTCTGTTGGTTTTGAGTTTTGACTTGGCTCATAAATACCTTTTTATTCTGCTTTTATTCTCAACAACAAACTGAACCTTAACAACTCACAGCTTACTGTTACTGCTTTTGTTTGTGGATACCAGCATCTGTGGAGGCCAAGATTTGTTTGCATTTAGAAGCTACTCCGGCGGCTCAAACCTCAATTGGAGGGGGCGCTAGACCCCCTTCAGTTTTCTTATCAGGACAGTATGGGAGTGGAGGATGCAGTCCTGTATATGGTCCATAGGGCGCTCTCCTTTCTGGAAGGGTCATGCTGCATCATTCAAGGGACATGCTGCGTACTAGCTGGGTTAGATTGCTTTCTGCACCGGGCGGGGGATCTGGCAGTTCTGTGTTCTCAGTTATGGCCTGTGCAACGCTCCAGCCACATTTAAGTGCCTCATGGAGAAAATGCTGGCCACTACCCCCCGACAAGAGTGCCTGGTCTACTTGGATGACATTCTGGTGCTGGACTCTTTTACAACAGAACTTGGATCGCAGAGTAAAGTCCTGTAGAGAATTGCTGCAGTAGGCCTAAAGCTTCACCCCAATTAATGCTGCTTCATGGGGAGTGAACTGGAGTTTTTGAGAAACAAAACTGGGGGTGAAGACATCAGCACTTTAACGGAGAATGTGCAGACTGTGAAGTACTGGCCACTGCCCACCACTTCAAGAGCTTCCTTAGGTTAGCCTCCTCTTAAAGGCGGTTTGTTTGCGGGTTTCCCTGTATTGCTGCCCCTCTGTTTCACCTGCAGAGGATTCAATTCAATTCAATTTTATTTGTATAGCCCAAAATCACAACAACAGTCGTCTCGATGGGCTTCGAAGTAAAACATGAACTCAAAAGGATCATGAATACAAAGAGTTCAATAGGAAAATACTCAAATGAACTAACAAACTGACTAAGCTATACTGGCATCCCTGCCCTTAGACCCCCCTTCGCGGTAAGGAAAAACTCCCAAAAAAACGGATTCCGGAAAAAACGAAGAAACCTCAGGGGTGCCCACATGAAGGAGGGATCCTCCCCCAGGACGGACAGGCGATGCACCAGAACTCTTAGAGAAGAATTAACTTATCTAAATCTATAACTACATATTTAAAGTCCAGCAGACGAGCTTCATCCAGTCGTGGTTGTGGGGACAGTCAAAGGCGCGAGTCGAGCTGGAGACAGGAACCACAGCCAGGAGCAGAGACGAGGTACTCGGTCAGGTACAGAGCAGAGACGAGCCAGAGATGAGCCGGAGACAGGAACCACAGCCAGGTGTAGGAGCGGGAGCAAAGGCGAGGTAGACGGTCAGGAACTGGAGCACGGATGAGCCAACTGGAGTCTGGAAGCACTCCCACTCCCCAGGAGGGGAGAGGAAAAGAGGGACAACACATGAATCGCACTGTACCAGACAGAGGCATGGAGAACTAAATGATAAATTATGATCAGGAATGGAGGAGAGGAAGGGTAGAAGTAGAAAAGAAAAGAAGACAGGACCCCAGTGCACCATAGTTACCCCAGCTTCAACTTCTAGCAGCCTTCTAAAAGAAATAGTTAAGTTTAATTTAAACAACTTAACATTAAGTTAAATAATCTCTGGATACTAACTAGTCTGACAATAAGCCTGTCCAAAGAGGAATGTTTTCAGTCTAACTTTAAATGTAGAAACTGAGTCGGCCTCTCTTACATGAGCTGGGAGTTTATTCCATAAGACAGGGGCTTGGTGGCTAAACGCTCTACCTCCAACCGTACTTTTACTAATTCTAGGAACCACAAGCAGTCCTGCATTTTGCGAGCGAAGTGTTCTCATTGGATGGTAAGGGACTATGAGGTCCTTAATATAGGACGGGGCCATTCCATGTAAGGCCTTATAGGTTAACAGGAGGATCTTGAACTTGATTCTGGAATCAACTGGGAGCCAATGGAGCGAAACTAAAACAGGAGTGATGTGATCTCTTCTGCTAGTTCCAGCTAACAATCTAGCTGCTGCGTTCTGAACAAGCTGGAGATTTCTTAAGGAACTCTTAGGACACGCTGCTAACAAGGAGTTACAGTAATCCAGCCTCGACGTAACAAATGCATGAATGAGTTTTTCAGCATCACTCTTAGAAAGTATATTTCTGATCTTAGCAATATTCCGCAGATGAAAAAAGGCAGTTCTACACGCCTGAGATATGTGAGCCTTAAATGATAAATCCTGGTCAAATAAAACCCCAAGGTTTCTAACTGTGGAATTGGGGGCTATATGCCATCCAGGGAGACTATCTGAGCAGACAGAGCATCTCTGAGGTTTTTAGGTCCAAGTATAATGACCTCAGTTTTTTCTGGGTTCAAGAGGAGGTAATTAATTGTCATCCAGGTCTTGATGTCACTGATGCAAGCGTTCAGTTTCTCTATCTGGTCATTCTGGTCAGGCTTCATGGATAAATACAACTGCGTATTGTCGGCATAACAATGAAAATTAATGCTGTGTTTCCTGATTATGTTTCCTAGGGGTAGCATATAAAGCGTAAACAGGATCGGTCCCAAGACTGAGCCCTGTGGGACTCCATAGTTGACTCGAGTGCACTGAGAGGAATGGCCATTTACATTAACGAACTGATACCTATCGGACAGATAGGATTTAAACCACTGGAGAGCAGATCCTCTGATCCCTATGTCCTGTCTATGGAGTAAAATACTGTGGTCGATAGTGTCAAAGGCTGCACTGAGGTCCAACAGGACAAGAATAGAAAGTAGACCCTTTTCTGAGGCCAATAACAAGTCATTAGAGACTCTAACTAGTGCAGTTTCCGTACTGTGGTGGGGTCTGAACCCCGACTGAAAGTCTTCAAAGAGGCAGTTGTCCTGTAGATGGCAGTAAAGCTGCTTAACTACAACTCTTTCTAGGATTTTAGAAATAAAGGGCAGGTTTGATATCAAAGGAAGGATTATAACTTTGTTTCAACATCAGTGTGAGCGGGGCTTCAGCTAATTGAAGAAGGCTCTGACAAACTCTCCCATTCTAACCCCCCAGACCACAACGTGCCCTTCATTCTGGATACGGATGTCAATAATGTTGAAATGGGGGCTGTGCTGAGCCAGGCAGGGTCATCAGGTGAAAGAGTGGTGGCTTACTTCAGCGAGATCATCAATAAAACAGAGCGTTGTAACTGTGGGATTCACAGAGAGTTCTTGGCTATTGTCAAAGCCATAGACCACTTCATATACTATCTGTGCGGCCTTCCCTTCATGGTGCGGACAGACCACTCTGCTCTGCATTGGCTAATGACCTTTAAAGAGCCTGAAGATCAGATTGCTCACTGGTTGAAGAAGCTGGTTTTATTCTCCTTTACAGTGGAGCACAGGCCAGGAGCTTGCAATACCGACGCCATGTCTCGATGCCCCTGTGCCCAGGTCTGCTGATGGTACTGCCAAAAGAGAGAGGCCCCAGAAGTCAAGATCAGTAGAGAGGAGCAAAACAACACCTGTGTAGGCGGTGGGCCAGTCTGCAGACTGACACAGGGTGTTTACCTACCAAATGGAGAGCACAGTAAGAGCAGGATATTGATCTACAACCAGTGTTGCAGTGGGTGGAGATGGCAGGGTGTTCTCCTGCCTCCAAAGGACTCTGTGAAAAATGTAATCCCAAAACTTGAAATATGGAGTGCTTAAAAGGGCATAGAAAGAGCCAGCCACCTGAGAAGAGCGGTGGCAGTTGATGGTCCCTAGGACACTGAGAGACTTATTTTTCCAGGCTTGCCATGGAGCTGCTGGGGCCGGACACTTTGAGGTTCCAAAGACTCTCTGTCACATCTGACAGGAGTTTTATCTGGGGCTAGCTTAGGAGGGATGTGGAAGAATTCTGCCGCTGCTGTCACATCTGCACAGTGTACAAAGGTCCCCCTGATCATTCTCGTGCTGAACTCCAGCAGCTGATAGCGGAGGCCCAATGGAGAGAGTGGCAGTGGACTCTATGTACTTATTGCCATAGACTATTTTACACAATGCCTAGAAGCATATGTCATTGCAGACCAAGAGGCAGAGACCATTGCAGATGCCTTGGTGGAAGGTATGTTCTCCAGGTTTAGGGCGGCTGAGGTCATTCAGTGACCAAGGGAGGAACTTTGACCACTCCCTTACACCCCCAGAGTGATGGCTTCGTCAAGTGACTCCACCTTATGCACACCTACCTACCTGTTGGGACGTGAGCTACGCACACCAGCAGAAATGTCCTTTGGGAAACCCCCTGATGTGCTGGGGGCTCCACCTGGACTGGAATACGCCAGAAAGCTGCAGGACAGAATGGACAAAGCTCACACTTTGCCTGCGATCAGCTACAGAAAGCTGGCATAAGGCAGAAGAGGAACTACAGCCTGAAGGCAAAGACTTAAATGTATGGGTGTAAGAGGAAAAAAGGGCAGATGCCCCAAGTTGGACTGTCATTTGGTGGGGCCCTGTGAGGTGCTAGAAAATTTGGGAGACGTGGTCTACAGGGTTGAGCTCCCATCTGGGGGAAGGCGTGTGGCCCTGCACAGAGACAGGTTGCCCCTTACCAGTGTGATGCTTTCCCATAGCAGTGCCCCAGGAAGCCTGTACGACCCCCACCCTCCGCCAGAGGACCTGAAAGTTACACCCACTTATCCTGGGGATAACACACATCACTATCTGTAATTGCTTCAAAGAGGCAGACTGATGAAAACCTCCACCTTTGTGACTTTTGTGTGTGATGAGTAGCTTTATCGGGTGGAGGCAGTGTAGTTGGCAACATTAAGTTATGTTAATCTGTTCTGTGTTGGCGTTAAGCGATTTTGTAGTGTTCTGTGTTTATGTTGGTGCTGTTAGCAGGTTAATAACTGGACTACGGTGCTGCGTGGTACATGTACTACCATGTCAAATTTCACCTGGATAGATTCCTTCAGAATCAAAAAAGTCACACACCAAACAATTCCTTTTTCTCTGACGTGCAAACCAGCTGGGAGTGATCGCCGCATTTCTTCAGACAAAACCATATTTATGAACCTACCACACCTGGACAGGAAACAAAACAGGAAATATCAAAAACCAGTTTCAAAATGAAATACACAATAGAAAACAAATGCAAAATAAAGCAGAAATTGAGATCACATTCCAACAGGTGCTCCAGTCAGATAAATGTGAATGGATGAGTGTGGTGGGGGCACGGAGCAAGTGAATATAAGTAAGAATTGTCAGAGCGTAAGAGGTTGAAAATGAATGAGGAAACAGTGTGAGGGAAAGTTTCAGTTTGTGCTGTATTTGGTGTGGTTGCGGCGGACGGCAACCATTTAAGCTGCATTAAAGGCTTCGCAGCTGGAAACAGCCATCTCTGACTTTTCATTGCGTCCAGCTGGACGCTACAATGTTTTTCTTATTTTCATTGAGACGATTATAAAAAAGGTTCCCCAATTTTATTCTTTTTCTTTTCTTCTCAACATTCTTTATTGAACATTTTGTAATAACAGACATTCAAGTGAAAAATATTTACAATTTTGAATGACAAAAACAAACAAGGAATGTCACCCCCCCAAACCCTTCAACCTTTTCCCCTCCCACTCTATCATACTAATCCCACCCAGCATACCCTAGCTAGACCCCCCTCCCCTCCCGTACTTGGCCATACATAAAGTATAACTATACATAAAATATAACTAAATAAATAAAAATAAAAAAAGAATGTAATTTGAGTACAATTATGAGTTTAGGAAGGAAAATCAGTAGAAAACATGAATGTCGTTCAGTTTTAATCAGAAGGTAAGACAATGGTACTGACAGACTGTAGAAGGGGATTCCAGGTGGCAATTCAACGTAGCCACCGAATTAGCATGTGAAAGAATACAGGACCCAGCAGAAAAAGCAGCATTGCGCAATTAAATATCAGGCATCCTCAAAACCGCAAAACTACCACCAAGTAACATAACCAAAAAAAAATGGCAGCCATCCACAATCTGAAAAACAATAGAGAAATCACAATATTACCAGCGGACAAAGGCAGAACCACAGTCATCCTGGACAAAGAACAATATGAAAAACAAATGGATGAGATGCTTCATGACCGGAACACCTATGAGGACCTGAAAAAAGACCCCACAGAAGCAAAGAAAAAAAATTCAAGACAATACTGAAACAGCTACAGAAGGAAAAGAAAATAGACAAACAAACCTACAACCACCTCACACCAACAGCCAGCATCATCCCCCGATACTATGGCACTCCAAAAATACACAAACCTGGAGCACCACTGACGCCCATAATAGACAGCATGGGATCATTAACATACAACCTATCCAATTTCATCGCTGATATTTTGAAACCCCTCCTAAGAAACACAGACTACCATTGTGAAAATGCAAAATTGCTGGCAGAGGAACTCAAAGACACAAAAATGGAAGCAAACGAAATATTAATTTCAAATGACGTATCATTATTCACCAGGACTCCAGTAGAAACCACACTACAAATAGTCCAAGAACAGTTAACAGCAGACAAATCGCTAAGGAAACGCACAAATCTCACAGTTAACGACATTACACAACTTCTCCATTTAATCACTACATCCATGTATTTCCAATTCAGCAACACAATTTACAGACAAAAGGAAGGCTTTCCCATGGGCGACCCACTATCAGCCACAATGTGCAGCTTTTTCATGGAGGACCTGGAAAAGAAAGCAATAACATCCACACCGGAGGACTGCCGGCCAACCCTATGGAAACGCTACGTCGATGACATTCTGGAAAAGATCAAAACAGGATACACGCAAGAGATCACAGACCACCTGAACACCATGGACGATACGGGACAAATCAAATTCACACATGAAGAGGAGAAAGACAACTCCATCAACTTCCTAAACATAAACATCACGCACACCGAAAAACAGGGACATAAAAATAAAAATATACAGGAAACCAACTCACACAGACCAATATTTATTAGGGACCTCAGAACATTCTACCACTCACAAAATATCTGTTGTAAGATCCTTATTTGATCGTGCAGAACTGGTAACAGACGGAAGACAAAACGGAGGAGAAAAAACACATTCTATATATGTAGTATTCTATATACATTCACCGCACTGAAGACAACAGACACCGCAGATGGATCATGGAGGCGGTGGAGATAAGAAAGCGAGCCCATACTTCCATGAACAGGGATGAGGGGGCCTTCCTGCTCTCCCACACCTGGAGCAACATCCTCCAGCAAAATAACGGACATCGAGGGTCAGTCACAATCAGCTGTTTTTTAAAGACGTCACACACCACCACCTGATGACGACCCTGATGAAGGTGGAAGACATCCCACCCAAACATGTCGGTACGTTTTACATTACAAAACAAACCAGTGTCTGATAAAAAATAAATTAAATATGCAGTATAATTCTATAGACACAATGAACCTCTTTGAATCAAGGCCTAACTGCTTCCTGAACTGACAAATCTTACAGAAGTGGATCCCATTGGACTGTTAGAAAAGTGCAAAAGAGGTAGTTGTGAGCACAAAACAGAACGCAATGAGACTTTCGTAGACCTTTTTTCAAGCTTAACACAGCTCGGCATTAAGTCATCCTCTTTAAAATATAAGTTTCTGTAAATTGGCTGGCCAGTAATAGTACCTAAAGACAGGAAGAGCCAGTCCACCTTTGTCTTTTGGGGATTGTAAAACAGACTTACGAATACGTGGCGGCTAACCGGCCCACAGAAAGGTTGAAATAAGTCTGTCCAGTCTATCAATAAAGGATTTCTTCAGCAGAATTGGGAGGCGTTGGAATAAATATAAAAACTTTGGGAGGACAACCATCTTTACCAGGCTCACGCGGCCAGCCAGCGAGAGGGGCATTGTCGACCAGCAGGCAAAATCACCTTCAATTTGTTCAGTCAGGGGAGTGATTTTTTTTACAAAATACTGATGATAAGGAGGGTGTGATCGGAATGCCAAGGTAACGGAAAGCATTAGTTGACCATCGAAATGGCAACTTTGCGGGGTTGAGTTAGTCTTGGCAAGGTCGTTAATGGGAAAGAATTCGCTCTTGTGATAATCAAGTTTATAGCCAGATACTGCACTGTACTTTTGCAAGATGTTGACCACCTCTGGCAGTGAAGAGCCAGGAGAACAGGTTATATTAAAAAGGCGTCTGGTGTTGCAAAAAGATTGTCTTCCAGGTAGGAAGCCTGTCTGGTCCAAATCTATGATTGAAGATAACACACGGTGTAGTCGAGCGGCTAGAATTTTTGACAGAATTTTAAAGTCAACATTCAAAAGGGAGATGCGCCTATATTTACTGCAAAGGAGAGGATCTACTCCTTTTTTAAGTAGAAGGGAGATTTTAGCATCTGAGATTGTATCAGGAAGGTGACCTAGTGTAAAGGCCTCCTTATACCTGTCTCTCAGAGATGGATCAAGCAAATCTGAAAAAGTCTTGTAGTATTCTACGGTGAAGCCATCCGGTCCCGGTGACTTGCCACTTTGAAGTGATCTGATAGCTCCTTGGACTTTAGCTGTGGTAATAGGAACGCCCAGCACGTCTGCCGATTCAACTGGAATATGGGGTAAATTTATATGGTCCAGAATAGATTCCGGGAGACGCGGCATGTCTGAGGTATAGAGATCAGCATATAATTCAGCAAATGTTTTATTTATAACGGCCGGGTCCATCAGGATTTCCCCTGAAGAAGATTTTATTGCCGGTATAAGTCTGGAGGATGCCTCTGCTTGTGCTTGACCTGAAAAAAGCTTGCTGCCCTTATCCCCTGATTCATAAAAGCACTGCCTAGATCGAAGTAGCATGGTTGTAGCCTCTGTGGTGGATAGGAGATCAAGCTCACTTTGTAGAATAAGGCGTCTTTTATAAAGTTCTGGATCTCGATCAACAGAGAGCTGCTGGTCAATGTCTTTTAAATCCTTTAAGAGGTTATTAATCTCTGCTGTCTCCGCTTTCTTTTTGTCGGAAATGTAAGAAATGAGTTGACCTCTGATATACGCTTTGGAAGCCTCTCATAAGATGAGTCTATTTGTTCCAGGCAAATCATTCAAATAAAAAGATAAGGAAATCTGAGATTGAATATAATGTTTGTAGGGTTCTTCTGCCAACAAGACAGTTAAATCGCCATTGTTTTACACAGGCAGACTGTGCAGATAAAGCTAAGTCGAGAGAGACAGGCGCATGATCAGAAATGGCAATGCTATGGTAGTCAGAGGAGATCACCTTAGAGATGAGTCTCAAATCGGAGAGGAAAAAATCTATACGTGAATAAGAGCGATGAACATGCGAGAAGGAAAATGATTTTGCAGTATGAGACTTATATCTCTACGGGTCCACAAGGCCAAACTGCTGTGAAAGAGTTAATCTTTTTGCTGCCTTAGAGACTGGAGCTGATGTGTTGACTGATGTGTCAAACAGCGGGTCCTGCACAAGATTAAAATCACCTCCTATAATGTAATGGTTCTGAATATCAAGAAAGGACGCAAATAATTTAGTTATAAAAGAGCTGTCATCCCAGTTGGGACCATAAACACATACAAAGAGATAATGGTTATAGTGAAGTGTACCGGAGATCATAACATATCTGCCATTTGGGTCCAGGACCGACTTCTTAAAAGTAAACGGAATACCTTTGCAAATAACTATAGCTGTACCACGCGATTTAGCGTTAAGCGTTGAATGATAAACATCTCCTATTCAATTCTTTTTCAGTTTAAGAACTTCCTTGTTTAGCAGGTGTGTTTCCTGAAGGAAGGAAATGTCACCCTTAAGACAATTCAAATATGTCATCACTAGCGATGAGTACCATCCCCGGTATTGATCGAGTCCCTTGCTACATTCTTCAAGGGCGCAGTATCGTTAAGATCTGACCTCACGGTTGTGCTATCGGAACTGGAGAAGTCGCATTTTTTGTTTCCTACAAAATATAAACATTATCTGCTATATTTAACTCAAGTCAGTCAATTTTCCTTTAATTAATGATGATGTTAATTTCGCTGTTTTCGCTGAAGAGGACAGGTCTGTCTGACTATTTGTGTGCACAGGGGGCGGGGCTGACCAGACAGTACACACACAAGGCAGCGCACACACAGTCAGAGGTGATCTCGTAGGGGACACGTGAGCGCCCCCTGAACACCCATTTCCGTGTAAAATTAATGAAGTTTGTGTCAAGGAGACCCTACCATCCTGTCACCTTGCTTTTACGATGACCATATGTTGCGCTGTCTGTGAACACGCTGCGCGCGCGCGGAGGGGGGGGGGGGTTGCTGCACACGGAGCAAAGAATGAACAGGTAGACGGCGGGCCTTGGGCTCACCGCTTATGGTTCCAGACCCGCAACAAAATAACAGCTGCTTCCTAAAACTTAATAATAAGTAATAACTAATGATATTCGTCATCCATAAAATTAATATAATTTATTGGGTTTACTGGATTTAATGAAAAATAATTAAACAGAAAGGTGTCTGCATCAAAGTGAATTTGTTTCCATCATCTCACTTAACTTAACTTAACTCTGGGTGTTTGACAGACGGAAAATTCTATTCAAGTTTGCGGAAAATAGACAAAAGATCAAAGGAAACATCATGCTTATAAAGAATAAAAAGAATGTCTGGAACATTCTCATGTATAAAGTAAAATGTTTTGTTAAAAAAAACAATGTTGTTGCATAATGAGGAAATAAAACACTTTATGTTCTTAATTTGTTATTTATTTATTTTTCGTCCTCAAAAAGTATCGATAAGAGTATCATTAAAATACCGGATGAATAAGCAGTATCAATAAGAGTAGTAGTACCGTTAAAACCTTAACGATACCCATCCCTAGTCATCACCCATCCCAGTTTAATCAAACTCCCTGTCCCCTTAAGATTCCAGGAGATGAGTCTAAGGGACCCCTTTACCTTTTTTGAGGATATGAGTCACGGCTTTTGTCTGAATCATGTACTCCATAAAGATAGCCAGGAAAGAAAAAAGAAAAAAAAAGGCCTATTCATCCCCATAGCCCCTTCCCCACACAACAAAATGTCAAGTGTCCTTTGCACTGAAGGGTCGTTGACACTTTGTCAAAGAACCTCCTTGGGCAACCTGAATTTACATATTTTCAATTCCCAAATATAAAGTAATGGTTGAGTCAAATTCGAAAGAAACTGAAATGATGTTGTATTCATACTGCATGCATCAAAGGGTGCAATTTAAATAAAGCAGAAAAAAAAATATGGGGGGGGGGGGTCAGCAATTCGACATAAGTAGCAGTAAACAATGGAAATAACAAAACGAATTTATAAATTTTAAATAATACAGAGAAAAAGCACTAACTGTAATGAGGTAAAACGGGAACAGAACTTGAATCTGATGAAAAGGAAAAAAAAGGAGCGTAGGTAATAGTTTAAAATAAATTAAAAACATATAAAATTAAAACAAACTAAACCTATCAATATGAAAAGATCCTTTAGATGGAAAACATTAGCTCAACAAAATTTTGAATACTTACAACAGGATGTATGTAAATCTCTGAGGAACAAGTTAGCAGCGACTTTTTTTCTTTTTTTTTTCTTTTTAAGTAAGATTGTTTTAGGTATCATGCTATGCCTAGTTTTATGACCTATTGAAAAGTCCGCTCACCTCTGGCCCCTACTCTCCGCCATGATGAGAAAGAAAGTCTGTGGCATCCTTAACGGAGGGGAGATGTTTCCTGGAGCCGTCTTTCAGCACAATTGACAGCCTTGCCGGGTACCTCAGGGCCGGTTTAAAGCCCTGTCCATAAAGCCTCCTCATCATGTCTCGGTACTGGGTGTGCTGCTCCAAAACCTCCGGGCAATAATCTTTGAAGATGTGAATGGGAGAGCCTCTATAGGTCAGCTTTCCTCGTAGTCTGCGCGCCGTCCGCACCACAACTCCTTGGTCCGGAAGCGGTGAAAGCAAACCAGGACATGCCGCGGTTTCTCCGAAGGCCTGGGTTTAGCAACAAGTGAGCGGTGTGCTCTTTCTAGTTCTGGGGGAGATGTCAAAATGTCTGCTCCAAGCTCTTCAAAAAGTAGCTGCAAGAAGAAGGCAGTGGGCGTAGAGCCTTCAATGTTTTCCAGTAGCCCAACAATGCGAATGTTGTAGCGGCGGCTTCGTCCCTCAGCATCCACTATCTTAGCCTTTAGCTTAGCATTGTCCAGAGTTAGGGAAGAGAGCTTGGACTGAATGTCAGCCACTTAAGCAGCGGTAGAATCCGCTGCTCTTTCCATTTGAACAATGCGTTCAGAGTGGTCATCAACGGAGGCTTGAACATTAATCAATTTGGCCTCATACTTAGTGTATTTGATTTCAGCCAGCAACTCCGCTTTGGTTTCCGCTAGCTTAGCCTTTAGCACTGCCGTGAAGACTCCGACATTACTCTCTTCCTCCTTTTCTTCGTGTCTTCTGTTTTTACGCGACATGTTCACGGTCAAATTTTACTCTTCGAGTTATAATGACAACACGGTTTGGACAGGGTCAGATTAATTAGGGATTTGACTTGTAAAAGCTATAAAAGTTCAGGAGAGCAGACGCCTGCGTCTAGTCACTCGTCCGCCAACCCCCCCCCCCTCAATTTTATTCTTGTTTTTATTTTTACCCTCTCTGGTTAATGCGTTAAAAAGCCTTGTAGCTCATTCAGAGAGGGAACACAAATGCGGAGAACACATTTAGATCTTTAACAAAATCCAGCCTTGGACACTCTTGAAATACGTGCAAGAATTGAAGAAATGTACCATCTTCTCTTGTCCCCTACTTAAACTTGTGCACACTGGATGGGTTGAATCAGGGAGCTTGCGTATTGCATGAAATGATTTTTCATCACCTTTGTTCTCTTTCTTAAGAAAAATGCCACAAGTACATGTCAAAAACTCAAAAAAACATGATTTTCATCGGAGGTGGACTTTAAACACTGGCTGCAAATATCTGTTTTCCTTTCCAAACCAGAAGGGATCTCCCGTTTAACCTACTCTGCTCTTTACATGTTGATAAGACAATCTGCAATCCAATTACTAAGAATTTACAAATTTTCTTATAGAGTGGGTCTTTAAGCTTAATAGTTTAATAGGCTTCCACTTTATAGAGATTAAGCAAGATTACTCTGCAGTGTCACTTTGGTGAGAACCTTCTAAAATACATGGAGATGGATTCTGGTCCTACAACTATGAAGACAGCTGCTTTCTCACTTGCTCTTATTAATTCTTATGTTAGGTTTGTCTGTCTCTTCGTCCAGTTGTCTGTCCCCCAGAGAGTCTTCAACATCGCCAATGAACTTCTGCACACTGAGATCTCATATGTGTCCAAGCTTCACCTATTGGACCAAGTGAGTTCGGGGAGGAAAATTTAGCCAATGGATAATCTGTGAAGAGCATTTTTTATGTATTGCTATCCTGTTGCCATGAAAACCTGTCCACATTTCCAGCTAGTGATGGGAGGTGTCTGTTCTGACTCAAACCTCCATGTTCTACAGGTTTTTTGTGCCCGACTCCTAGAGGAGGCTCGGTCCCGCTCATCCTTTCCCAATGATGTGGTTCAGGGAATCTTCTCAAATATTTGCTCCATCTACTGTTTTCATCAGCAGTTTCTGCTGCCAGCTCTGCAGAAACGAATGGAAGAGTGGTAGGAGGCCTGTTCTCTTCTTCAGATTGTCCTTCTCAAGAGCTGCTTTCATTTAATTTTTTATTGTACCACAGGACCACCAACCCTCGGATTGGTGATATTTTACAGAAGCTTGCTCCTTTCCTAAAGATGTATGGAGAGTATGTGAAGAATTTTGACCGGGCTATGGAACTGGTGAACATTTGGATGGAGAGGTCAACTCAGTTTAAGGCCATCATCCAGGAGATACAGGTACAAAGCTGGTGCTGAGAAGATCTAAGTTGATTCTTCCTGTGTGTGACGGCTTGTATCTGTGTGCTCTGGTGCTTGTGCAGCGGGAGGAGCGCTGTGGAAACCTGACCCTGCAGCACCATATGCTTGAACCAGTCCAGAGGATTCCTCGCTATGAGCTGCTGTTAAAAGACTACCTCCATCAACTGCCTGAGGATGCACCAGACCACAGTGATGCTCAAAGTACGAAACACACACCAAAACTTATGTTTTTGTGGGCTTTTCCCTTCGGGTGTTGCTACAGCAAAACAGCTTCCTCCATCTAACCCATCTAACCCTGCATTCTCTACTCTAAAGCTAGTTTTTATATCAGGCAAAAAAGATATATATCACAATATATATATATATATATATTTATATACTGTCTTATATATATATATATATATATAAAAATCCTGCCTCTTTTCTACTCTTTCTGTAGGAGTTTCACTCAAGCTCGGGTCCTCTACCAGAGGCCTGGGAGCTTGAGGGTTCTGCGCAGTATCTTAGCTGTTCCTAGCACTGCGCTTTTCTGGATTGAGATGTCTGAGATCTTTCCAGGTATCTGTTGTAGCCACTCCTCCAGCTTGGGGGTTACTGCCCCGAGTGCTCCACTTACCACAGTCACCACTGTCACCTTCACTTTCCATGCTATTTCTCCAGTTTCTCATGTTCTCCTTCTTCCTGATGTTCTAATGCTGGCACTGCCACATCCACCATTAAAGGCTTCTTCCTCTGTTCTTTATCCACCACTACAATGTCTGGTTGGTTCGCCATTACCATCCCAGTATCAGTCTTGGACCTGGAAGTCCCACAGATTTTTTGTCTTCATTCTCTACCACTGGGTGTTTCCTATTTTGACCTTGGGGGTTTCCAGTCCATATTCTGCAATAATATGTTCCTGTGTGTGTGTGTGTGTATATATATATATATATATATATATATATATATATATATATATATATATATATATATATATATATATATTTGGTCACCAATTATTGCTTATAAGAGAAATTTCTGTAATCATCAGCAGGTTGTTTTGATTTATATATTTATTTCCTCATACTTTAAACATAAAAGATGGACATAGGAAGGAACATGATGAATCCGTGTATCATTCAATCATCACACAACAATTTTTTTGATTTTCTGATTTATCTTTTCAATCAAAATTAGAGCATAGAGATAATAGATGTTTAAATAATGTTTTTAGTTTTTGTCTGAAACAGAAGGGGTCAACTTTTGCAGGTTAAAATAACGAAATGAACAAACATTAACTTAAAACTAAAATATTGGAAGATTTTGCAAAGGTTGTGACAGTGTGTGGATGAGCAGATGTTTGGTGGTCAGCAAATTGATGATGCAGTATGAGGCCCTGTGAAGTAAACCATCGGGGAAGGCTCTGCTGCATCTGATCAGGGTTCCACTGAGACTATGTTGGACTTTCAGGTTATGGAAGCGGGTTGAGAGTTGGAGCGTCTTTCAGCTTCCTCTTCCTCTCTCTGACTTCTCACTTCCCAGATCCTCTGCCTTTCTTTTTATGTTTCCTTGTTCCACAGCTGATGGCACTTTAATTAGAGGTCACGCCTCTCCTTTCTGACCCGTACAGGTGAATTTTATCAGGGCAATATGCAAACTGTCAGACCCCTTTTCCCCTGTTTTTTTATTTTTTCAAGATCCAGTAAATCACACAAAAACTGCAAAGTCCTTGTCATTAACAATTTTTGGAAAAGTGTTAGGACTCTATGGTATCATTCCCTGTGCGTGAATGCGCAGGTCCTCACCAGAATCCTCAAGAACAACCTCAAAATTCAGAGGTCCAACTTGTAATCCTATAAGGTCCCTTCCATCACAGTGCCAACTTTCCAGAAAAGAACTTATCCAGGCTGCGTGGTTAGCGCTCTTGCCTCACAGCAAGAAGGCCCCCGGCTGGGGGACCTGAAACAGAATATCAATGGGGGACCTTTCTGTGTGGAGTTTGCATGTTCTCCCCAGGCATGCATGGGTTTTCTCCAGGGACTCCGGCTTCCTCCCACTGTCCTAAAAACAAGCTGCATAGGTCAATTGGTCACTCTAAATTGTCCATAGGTGTGAATGTGATAGTGCATGGAATGTGATTGTGGCCCTGCGACAGACTTACCTGTCCAGGGTGTGGCCGGGGTAGGCTCCCGTTGCCCCGTGACCACGAAAGGGATAAAATGGATTAGAAGATGATGAATGAATGAATGACTTATCCAGTCTGCTGTATGGATGTCTATGCAGCCATACTGTCTTTTTCCTGGAACTCCCCATCCCTTCGTTCTCATTTATAGTTATTACATAATTAATATTAGCTTTGAAAAACTATGGCAGTTCAGCATTTAAGGAATAAGTTCAGAATCAAAGGGTCCTTTAAGTTGTCGTTGCAATTTCAACTCAGCAGGGGTGACACCAGTAGACTCGTACATTGCTGTCTTTAATGCAAAAGGGAATTCAGGCAGATATTTATCCCAGCTTTTGTGGTTATTGTGCAAATAAGATGCAATCATCGCCTTTAGATTCTGGTTGATTCTCTCTGTTAAGTTGGTTTCGGGATGATATGGGGAAGTTGTTTTTTGTTGGATATTCCATCATTTGCAGATTCCCTCAAACACAGATGTTGTAAATTGAGGACCTTGGTCAGTGTGATGTATCAGACAATCACTGCCAAGAGCAAAGATGTTTAGTTCAAAAATAAATTATTTTTAATGTCAAAAATCCAACTAAACAGACATGTTTTTAAAGGGGCCCATAAAAGAGGTCAACTTAACAAACTCAAAATAACTTGCAACTTAGGAAAAACTCAAATAACTGAACTAACATCACCACACACCTGAGGACTTTTAAATAAGTGGGTTCAATCACTAATGATAGAATGGGGGGTTGAGAAACCCCATGGAGTCCAGGTAGTGGTAGAACCCTCTTTGAAAGCCTCTTCATTTGACACTATCTTTAGTGTCAAATGAGCCACCCCAAGCCAGTACAGCTCCACATGAAAACTCAAGCAACAAAAAAATCAAAATTACCATGACCTTTGTCATGGTAAAGATAACAGGTCAATAGTCATCTTGACCCCATAGGATAGCACAAGGGTTACACAAATGACAATAGCAAAAATACATATAAAAATCAAGTGGAACTGTACACTTCACCTTAATACTAATCTTGTGTTACTGCGGTCATCACAGTCAGACAAAACGTACGTTGCCCCCCCCCAACGAGTCATTATCTCTTAACCTAGGACTTTAGAGATAGTCTCAGCAGTGGCCTGGCGAAGAGGAAAAACTACCCATCTGGTATAATAGTCCACAAAACCAGAAGATACTGATTATTGGTCAAACTTATTGGTGAAGGACCCATAATTTAAAGTCCAAGCAAGGAGCATGGACTGTGACCTGTTGGAGCTTACCCTGGGGTTTCCGGTTTTCAGGTTTATGGATCTGGCAAACATGGCAGCGTTGAACATAAGATCTTACATCCAAGCTCATTTTAGGCCAGTATACCAGTGCTTGCAATCTTTTATATGTTTTGAATCTTCCCTGATGGCTAGATAATCGATTGCCGTGATAATGATGAATGACTTGTTGTCGCAGAGAAACAGGTAGGTAAATCTGGTACAGGGTTTTATGTGGTAGTTGAACCACTTGATAAACCTTGTCTTCCAATATTGTAAATTTTACTGTTTCCTTTTCAATTATGTTTTTTTAAATGGTTTATTTTAAGCAATCAAATAGGAATAATACACAAAAACAATACAATCATCAGTTATACATTCATACAATGACGTATCAAACTTTGTATAATTAGACATAAAATTAAGTATTGTTCGAAAGGGAGTGAAAAAACCTATGGAAAATTAAATTGTCTAAATAGCCGTTTCTTTTTAGTTGTTGATTAACAGAATTATTTAAAAAACAAACTGATTTTGATTATTTTATTTAATTTAATTGTTATTGTTACTTTTGAACGTTTCAAGTCTTTTCAGTGAGCATTGTGGAATTTCGTTCTTTAACTGAGGGGTACCAACTATTTTGTCCACCACTATATAGGAAAATCCAGTTTAAAAAATGGCAACCCCTTTCCATGTTCCAGTATGTAGTGTCAGGAATAACTGCCTGGGGAAAAGATTTTTTTCAGTGGGAGAGGGAAAACAATGGAATAGAGAACTCAGTATAGGAGGGCCACCTTGACCACTGGCAGAAGGCTGAGAGGGTTTAGGATGTTGTGGAGGAACAGAATTTTTGTTATTTCTGGTAGCATTCATCTGGCGGCAAGAGGATGGAGGATGGTTGCCCTTACAACACCAACAAAAAGCTTGAGATTGCCTATAGGTTTGTTGCAATTGTGCTTTAATCTCTCGATTGGGAGATAATTTTGGACGTTCAACTATCATAATTTTGGTTGGTTTCTTTGTTAAGCTTTTTCTTTGCTCATGTTTTTGTTGATTTTCTTCCTCCTTCTCTAGTTGCTGTCCAAGCCTTACTAGTGCTTCCACAGATGTTACTTGGCTACTTCTCAGCTGGCTGGCCAATTGTGGGTTAAAGTTCTTCAAATTTAGTTTTATAATTTCCTGTTCCTAAATCGTTGGTTTCCATCGCTTACACAGAGATTGATACATGTAGACAAAATTCAGAATGCTTTCTTCTTCACCCTGTACTCTATTCCTGATCCTTTCTGCTAGTTCATCTTCATAATCTTCAGAGAGGAATGCTGTACGAAACTGATTACTGAAGTCTCTCCATGTATGGACCTTGTGACGAGCCACATCCCAGCAGTCATCAATATATCAGTATTCAGATCCTTTGCAGAAACACATTTACTGTCATTCAAATGACCAAAACACAATGAAATGTCCAAGAATCGTTTCCTGGTTTCTGACTGAATTTTGTGGCATTTCCTGCCTTCTTCCTGACCTTTAATGGGGTCCATCAATGACCAGACTGACATCACTTTACTGGTTCACTCCAACATTATCCTGCACAGTAACTGAAGAGCTGACTAGGTCATCAGCTGTTGTTGTGTCCATCAACTTCAGAAACTCTGCTGTGACATCTCCTCAACATTTCTAATAAATATGCACAGTTATATATATCTGTGATGTTGTTGCTTTCATCAATAGTGACAAAAAATGCATTAAATGACTGGATTCCTTCATTTGGCGCCCAAGTCTACTTAGAGACGTTGGATCTGCAATCATAATCCTTGACAGACTCATGATGGCAAAGGTCGACTGCTTAATGTGGCACAAGACTTCTGCAGGCTTCAGCATTTTTCAATGAGTTCATCATCTGAAAATGGTTTGGATGTTTGCTCCAACTTGTCTGCAATAAGGTGTCTGTCACTGCTCCATCATTGATGTCAACGCTGCAGTAAATGCAGACAGTTGTTTATCAGTCCAGCTAATAGTTGGTAAATCTTCTCTTTTCTTAACTGCAAATGGTTTAACTTTTCTTTATGGTGAGTCTCATAGTGGTGCTGAATGTTATATTCTTTGAGCACTGCGACCTGTTGATAACATACCAAGTATGTGTCATGGTGCCTCTGGCAGCCTACTCTCCCCTCCCCTCTCTGCTCTGCTGATTGGAACCAGCTGTGGATACTCACCTCATCTTGCTCCAGCCTTCATAAGGAGATCCAGCCCCAGCATTCATCGCCAGTTCGTTACTTCTAATCGGTGCATATGTCTGGTCGCCTTAAGCTAAGTCTTATGGTTCAATTCTGTCCTCGTACTTACCTCGTCTTGTCTCTCAGATTTTCATCATCACGAGTGTCTACCTGGTCCAGCCTCCACGCAAGCAGCTCAATCCATCCTGTTTCCATCACGCCACACCACACTCCTGTCTCTTGCCGTACTGACCTTCAAGATTCCAGTCTAAGAACCTCTTCGGGATCGGAGAACATTCGCCCCGCTTCGGATCCTATTCCAACGCCATGCAGTATCGGCAAGAATACTGACGTCATCGTTCCTGCCTATGAACAATACTACGCAGCTGAGAAAGCATTAAATCTATTGGAACTACAATTTGCCTTAAGTTTCTTCTGGGTTCTAGCAATCTGGGTGTGCCACGTCATATGTATTTATGACAGAATGAACTGGCCAACATCCAGACCCAGCTGACAGCAGGACTCCGCCTAGCAGTCACGCAACAAGGATTTGCTCTGGGACGCCAAGCAGAAACTTTAACCTAGATGGCCACGGCTCAGCATGACCTTTTTCGACGTCTCGATGATATCTCACAAACTTAAATGGAATTAACGGGACAACACTCAGCTAACACGGCAACCGCCACTCTACTTCCGGCTTCCAGCAACCCAAACATTTCTGCTACCGCTTGGAGGCGAGAAAACTTCCAGCTTCAACCTAAACCTTTCCACGGTGATGTAGAATCATGCAGAGGTTTTCTCCTTCAATGCCAACGTATTTTTCAGCACTCACCTAGATATTATCAAGCTGACCACAGCAAAATAACTCTGATTGTTAATTCACTAAGAAACAAAGCTTTACAGTGGGCTCAAGCCTTCCTTACATCTTTCCCATTTATCAAGTTCCATTTGACCATTTTATTGTTGAATTCAGACTGGTTTTTGATCAACCCCGCAAGGAGGAAGAAGCAACCCGTCGACTATTAAACCTCAAGCAACACAACCACCGGGCTTCTTTTTTGTGGGGAAGAAAGATAAATCTCTGCAAAATTGTATAGATTTTCGTGAACTTAACCAAATCACTGTCAAAAATAAATATTCCCTTCCCCTGATTAGTTCCGCATTTGATTCTGTCCAAGAAGCCCACATTTTTTCTAATTTGGACCTTCGCAATGCGTACCATTTGGTCGGTAAAAAAGAAGGAAATGAATGGAAGACTGCATTTAATACTCCTTTAGGGGATTTTGAGTATCTTGTTATGCCTTTCGGCCTCACCAACGCCCTGCAGTCTTCCAACACCTGGTAAATGATGTCCTCCGGGACTTTCTAAACGCGTTTGTCTACCTTGACAACATCCTAATTTATTCACGTAATCTCGATCAACACACTAATCATGTACGTCTTGTTTTCGAACAGCTGTTGGAGAATCAGTTATTTGTAAAAGCGGAAAAGTGCAAATATCATGTATCAACAGTTTCTTTTCTCGGTTTTATTATCGAGGCAGGTAACATTCGTCCCGACCCTGCTAAGGTCGCTGCAGTTTCCAGTTGGGAACCTCCCGATACCAGGAAGAAACTCCAACAGTTCTTAGGTTTTGCTTATTTTTATCGCCGGTTCATTAGAAATCATAGTAGTATTGCAGCTCCTCTCACACAACTTAACTCCGTCAACAGACCCTACATTTGGAGAACTGAGGCTCAATCAGCCTTTGGCAAACTTAAGGAACTATTTGTCTCTGCTACCATCCTCATTCAGCCTGACCCAAAGAAACAATTCATACACTGACCAAAAATAAAAACGCAACACTTTTGTTATTGCTCCCATTTTTTATGGTATGAACTCAAAGATGTGAAACATTTTCCACATACACAAAATAACCAGTTCTCTGAAATATTGTTTACAAATCTGTCTAAATCTGTGATAGTGAGCACTTCTCCTTTGCCAAGACAATCCATCCTACCTCACAGGTGTGCCATATCAAGATGCTGATTAGACAGCATGATTATTGCACAGGTGTGCCTTAGACTGGCCACAAGAAAAGGCCACTCTGAAATCTTCAGGGTTTTTTTTTTTGAGGGGGTCAGGGGACAACCAGTCAGTATCTGGTGTGACCACCATTTGCATCATGAAGTGCGACACATCTTCTTCGCATAGAATTGATCAGGTTGTCTATTGTGGCCTGTGGAATGCTGGTCCACTCTTCTTCAATGGCTGTGCAAAGTTGCTGGATATTGGCAGGAACTGGAACATGCTGTCGTATACGCCGATCCAGAGCATCCCAAACATGCTCAATGGGTGACATGTCTGGTGAGTATGCTGGCAATGCAAGAACTGGGATGTTTTCAGCTTCCAAGAATTTTGTACATATCCTTGCAACATGGGGGTGTGCATTATCATGATGCAACAAAAGGTGATGTTGTTGGATTTACGGCACAACAATGGGCCCCAGGATCTCCTCACGGTATCTCTATGCATTCAAAATGCCATCAATGAAATGCACCTGTGTTCTTCGCCCATAACATATGCCTGCCCATACCATAGCCCCACCACCACCATGGGCTAATCGATCCACAACATTGACATCAGAAAACCGCTCACCCACACGACGCCACACATGCTGTTTGCCATCTGCCCTGAACAGTGAAAACCGGGATTCATCCGTGAAGAGAACACCTCTCCAACGTGCCAGACGCCATCGCATGTGAGCATTTGCCCACTCAAGTTGGTTACGACGACGAACTGGAGTGAGGTCGAGACCTCGATGAGGATGAAGAGCATGCAGATGAGCTTCCCTGAGAAGGTTTCTGACAGTTTGTGCAGAAATTCAGTGGTTATGCAAACCGATTGTTTCAACAACTATCTGAGCGGCTGGTCTCAGACGATCTTGGAGGTGGACATGCTGGATGTGGAGGTCTTGGGCTGGTGTGGTTACACGTGGTCTGCGGTTGTGAGGCCGGTTTGATGTGCTGCCAAATTCTCAGAAACGCCTTTGGAGACGGCTTATGGTGAAGAAATGGACATTCAATTCCCTAGCAACAGCTCTGTTGGACGTTCCTGCTATCAGCATGCCAATTGCACGCCACCTCAAAACTTGCAACATCTGTGGCATTGTGCTGTGTGATACAACTGAAGATTTCAGAGTGGCCTTTTCTTGTGGCCAGTCTAAGGCACACGTGTGCCATGTGCAATAATCACTCTGTCCAATCAGCATCGCGATATGACACACCTGCGAGGTGGGATGGATTGTCTTGGCAAAGGAGAAATGCTCACTATCACAGATTTAGACAGATTTGTAAACAATATTTCAGAGAACTGGTTATTTTGTGTATGTGGGAAATTTTTTACATCTTTGAGTTCATACCATAAAAAATGGGAGCAATAACAAAAGTTTTGCGTTTATATTTTTGGTCAGTGTAGTTGAGGTTAATGCCTCGGATTCAGGAGTTGGAGCTGTCCTGTCCCAAAGGGAAAGCCCTTCTGGCAAATTAAAGCCATGTGCCTTCTTCTCCCGCAAGATCTCATCCGCAGAACGAAATCATGACGTGCAATTGGGAGTCGTTAGCAATTAAACTTGCTTTGGAGGAATGGCGCCACTGGTTGGAAGGGGCTGAGCTACCCTTTATCGCAGATGATAAAATCCTGGCGTACCTCCGTACCGCTAAAAGATTGAACTCCCACCAAGCCCGTGGTGTGTTTTGTTTGACTGGTTTTTATTTACCATCACCTACAGACCAGGCAGTAGGAACGTGAAGCCAGATGCCCTTTCCCGAAAATACAGCATAAATGAAAACCAGGACGATGCTCCCATCATCTCTCCCACATGCATCATGGGGAACCTAACCTGGGATATTGAAACACGGGTTCTTCAAGCACAAGGTGAGGAGCCTAATCACCCTCCCCCTCCTAAATACACTCTGTTTGTTCCATCATCTGTCTGTCTGGAGCAAGTACAGACTCGAGCTTCTCCGATACCAGGAACGACTCACGGTAGTGGCAAATCGTCGGACGTCAGCCGCTCCTAACTACAAGGTGGGAGACAAGGCGTGGTTGTCCTCTACAGACATTCCTTTAAAGGGAGGTTGCAGAAAGCTGCTTCCTCGCTATATTGGTCCATAGCCCATCACTTGGATCATCAACCCTGTGGCTGTGCGATTGGAGCTGCCCCGATCTCTACGAGTCCACCCTGTGTTTCACGTTTCTAAGGTCCCACTCCAGCACCCCCTCCGGCTCCCCGTCTCGTAGACGGTGGACCGGTATACACGGTCAAGGCTTTCCTCGACTGGGAGGGTTATGGTCCTGCGGATCGCCAATGGGTCCCTGACCGCTTCGTCGTTGACCGTAACCTTGTTTCCCGTTTCCATCGAGACCACCCCAATCAGCCTCGTCGTCCGTCTAGAAGCCGGACATAGGGGAGGGGGTTATGTCATGGGTTTCACCTCTTATCTTCCCTGTAGATCCTTCCCTTCCTAAGGTCTCTTGTCACAGGTGTTCTTCGTTTGTCATCATGTGTGTCTATATTTAGACTGTGGCTGTTTTGTGTTCTGTGTCGGAGCATCTGCTTATTGTGCTTCAGTTGTGGTTTGAGCTGCTGGCATTAAAGCCTTTCGAGTGAGTACTGGACTTGTGTCGTTTCTTCCTGCTCCTGGGTTTTCTCCCCTTGGCCCCTCCGTCACATGGAGAACTGTCCGTGCCCCATACACCACACGACCCCGGATAATCTCAAGCAGAAATAAACAGGTGCACCGCAATTCCTTTTCAGCATCAAGCCCGTTTATTCAAGCACGCGTAATCGGCCAAAACAGCATGGACGTCACTTCAATTTACAACACTCTCACTCAAGGTTTTACCCCAAAACTCCCCACTTCCCATGAGCCTTAGGGGCTGAAGGCGGCGCTTACCCCCAGGTCGCTACAATATCAATGAATTATCTATCATTGCTTTGATAAAATTAAAGAAATGTAATACAGAAATCCGTTTTTTTTAACTCATTTTTATTTTGAGAATTCGAACAAAAGAATGCTCCCCTGCTCCCCATATCTGAAGTTTAATTTGTTAATTTGTGTTTTGTATTGTACTTTCGTTTTATAAAATAAAGTTTAAAAAAAGTAATTTTGTAGTGGCGGTCATGTGCATTTTAGGTCTGTTAGCAGCAGGGGATTGTGGGACACGGTCTCTTGATCTAATTAGGGCTCAGCATGAGCGTTTCTGTTTGCCCACGTTTCTTTTCATATGGCAGATTTGTTGTCTCACCTTAGTTCATTCTTCCTCTTATGTTGTTTCTTTATGTTTCTTTATGTAGCTTTCTGTCTGCTCCTCTCTGAAACTGTTTGGAGACGTGCCTTGTATGGGACACGGACATTTCTCCAGGGCAGCCAATTGATTGACTGCTCAACTCCCAGACAACGTGGCTCCCGTTTTGCCCTCTGCAAGTGACATAGCTGCTAGGCGTTACAGTTTTTTCTACGCATTCTTACAGCATTGGAAAACGTTAATAATGTTTGTGTCTTGTTTTTCCTCCTACAGAAACCATATTAAAACAAAAAAATACATTTCTCTCCCCCATCTTTTTACATTTTCAAACATTTTTGAAAATGCTCCAGGGAGCCACTAGGGCAGCGCTAAAGAGCCGCATGCGGCTCCTGAGCCGCAGGTTGCCGACCCCCGGGTTAGGTGAAGGCTAACATGCGCTAACAACAACATCTATCCTGGATGAATATAAATCGATGCGGGAAAGGCCGCAATCTGCAGCTTGGCTGCACATAAATATGTGGGAATAACATCAACCTTTATTTTGGCAGGACACGACTAGAAACACAAATCCACGTGATTGTTTGAACAGTTTCTAAGGACTGAGCGGCATTTTGCTTTGTAAAGCTCACATCACCCCAAAGCCACTGTGTGAGATGGAGACATGGTTCTCCTGTATTCGGCTGCTCGTTTACATAAAGACTGATGGCAGTCCGAAGGATCCCACACGTAACAAGGCATCCTCTCCGCCCCTCAAACACAAAACTTATTAAGTTTGATTAGTCTGTTTAGAGACACGGTTTGCTTCATCCACCGGCAGCCGCGCCCTGCGCGCAAGGATTAGACGTCAGGGGGCACGAAGCACTACTCCCTGGCCCCCCTCACGAGGGCAGTCAGAGAAGATAGGAAGGGAGAGACAAGGAGCCAGCGGGTCAAGGGCGGAGTGTGTTACTTTTGCAACAGTGTGTCACTTTTGCTCTGGAAACTTCTGGCGTATGCGCTGCGCAGAAAAAATGCGCTTTTAAGTCACTGCTGCTCTCTTTTACTGGTATGTTTTTTTAACCAGCCCTGTTGCCACCATATTGCGGCCATGTCACAGAGGGAAGGAGAGGAGAGCTGCTCTCCCGTTCTCCCCTCATTCCGCTGCAGCTCCGTGCTCCTTTTTAAACATGCACGCGGTTTCAGCACATATACATCCTCAGTCTACAACACAGTGTGGCGACCTGGGGGTTAGCCCCGCCTTAAACCCCTAAGACTCATGTGAAGTGGGGAATCGCGGGTGTAAATTTTCTCAACATAACTGAGGGACCTGTGAACAGAAGTGAGGTGCAGGCTGTTTGGCAGGTTGGGGTGTGTTCAAATAAATGGGTTGACGCACTGTTAACTCCTCCCTCAGTGAGACTGCAGCCAGTCGCATAGTCTGTGGGTCAGAATAATCAGTGACGGGCCGATAGAGTTGGTAACAACATGTGGCTTGTGTGTGTATAATCCGGAAATTACAGTACGTTACCTGTCATCAGTTGGAGTTAGGGTGGCGGATGGGGGGTCACTTCGGGAGGGTTCTCAGACAGGTGTACCAGCCGCATGACCAGCTATGCTTTCAGGTAAACTGCAGCAATTTGTGTCTTAGAAAAACTAATAACATTTATGAATTCTTCCGATTTACACCTATTAAGATCTGTGACTTTAGAGTGTGGAATTGCACATATTCATGTCAGTAAATGACTGCGTGTGCATATCACGAGACATGACTATTGTGTCATAACAGAACCTACAGACCCTTCCTACCGTATCATGATAAAATAGAAAAAAGCACATTAAGTAAATATCATTTTTTTCACTGATCCGTGTTAAAGATACATTTTCGGTTGACTAGATATGTTTTCCATAGTTTCTGAGGTTAAAATTGCCAAATTTGAGTGATGCGCGATCACAGCTCCAGGTGAGGCTCCGGAGTGCTTCAACCTTATGCCTGACTGCAGGACTCAGTTTTAACAGAGAGGTGCCATCAGAGAGCTGGCTATAATTGCTGATAAAAGGCGGCTGGAGAGGTGTGCCTCGCCAGAAGGGGGCAGACGAGAGCTGACAGCTGCTTTGTGGCTATACTGGTGCATTACCAGACGCAGTTCAAGCTGCTGGAAGCTAATCCAGACTGTTCCAGAGGCAACTATCTATGTCTATAAAAGAAATATTTTCTGTATGATAAAGATATTCTTGTGTGTTTCTTTTATGCTATTACTTGCTGTTGGATGAATGGTAAAATATTTAGTTCTTACTATTGTAAATCTTACTCTAAAGGAGTCAGTGCCTCACCAGCCATCAACCTCACCGCACGTTACTGCCACAAACAGACTTTTCTTGATGCATTGCTTCATCTATCAAATATGACTGATTAAATGCTGATGGTTAATACAACATTTGATTAAATCCATGAAGAAGCAGTAAAGAAGTAAAATACACAACTGTATCTTTGTTTTTTTCTTTGTTAATAAAGCTTTAAAACTCAAAATAGTAAACATGGAGCCATTAAAGACCAACTCTAAAATAAAGCAAGTCTAATATGAACATTTTAAACTGCAGTTTTGATTAAATGAACGTTAACTTGTTTGGAGTTGTACAAGTGTTTACTAAAGTTTCTCATAGATGTGGTTTTAAAGCTCAACAGTGTGACACTTTTAAACGCTTAGACACTTCCACTCCCCAAGATATCCTTTACAACCAATCAGGCTTATGCAGCAGGGAGAGAGAAAATTGCTTTTTCAAAAGAACCAAAAGAACTTTCATTATATCGTTTCACATATTATCTCGTTTACTGATTTAAATCTTAAATATATTTTAGCAGTTACATAGAATTACTTTATGAATGATGAATGGCAGAAACATCCAGGCTGGCTTGGAGATTCTTCTATCGTGCTATTACAGAAAACCGGAACGGCTGAATAGGGTTCCTTTTGCACATGTGTAACTTTCCTTTAGCAACAGTTAACTCGTCAGTGTAGCACTTTTAGCTAATTACCATGATCAGAGACATTTTGCATAAAAAAGACAATTCAAACCGATTCTTACCTAGAAAGTGATGGAAGTATGTACGGTTGTCACATCCTTAGGTCTTTGAGTTCCCTTTTACTGTGGCCAAACAACAAACAAGTATTTTTTCCTTTGTTGACAGACAACTCATAGCATGAGCAGTGCATTACCTTTCACAATAAGACTCCACACAAACTACTTTTGGATGACCCTTCTGTTTCAGACAAAAACTTAAAAAATGAATTTAAACATCCATCATTTGTGTGCTCCATTTCTGATTTAATACATTATTGGAAAATAAAAAAACAAATTTCTCGTTCTTTCATTTTCAATTTTAAGTTGAAATAACGAATGATGCACCGATTATGATGAAATTGTTTTTTTTTTAAATAACAAAATGCATTTATATTACATACTGAATACAAAATTAAAGCCAAGGCTTTCAAGTTATAAAAGTACAGACTTGTTTGATCTGTTCCATTGTCAACATCCTGTGAATAAGCTACAAAACTGAAAGCAAATTCTCTGAATTTTTCCTGGTATTAACTGTTGCTGCTGTGCAGGTCTGATCTTTGTTGTTTTTCAGTCTGAAATTAAACATGCTGGGTGGCTCTGCTTCAGGTTATGTAAAAGGTTGGTGCTCTTTCCAGTTTTAGAAGGAACATGCCTTCTGAACAATTTGCAGAGCATGTTACACTGTTTTTTTCTGATTCTAAAGAACGTGTGTAGACCGGGAGCCATCAGAGATAATTAAACAAAAATTATATATAAATATTTTTTTAATCTGTCAGCGAAACATCATGGTCATAACCTGGACTTACTCTGGACTTACTCTGGGCTAACATCCTAAGATCCTAAGATTTCCCTCGATGTCACCAGAAATTTTTCTCGTGGGTGGCCGGTAGGGGGCCACATTAAATCTTGGAGTGGCACACAAAAACCATGAGCTATATTTTTCAAATTCATTGTACTAAACATAGTAAAACAACCTTTAGAAAACCAACAGAAAGTTAAATGCCTACTGATATTTTGTAGAACATGAACTTAGTAGATACTAGATAGATAGATAGATAGATAGATAGATAGATAGATAGATAGATAGATAGATAGATAGATAGATAGATGACTTTATTAATCCCACAATGGGGAAATTTCAATTATCTGTGGCAGCAACACGACATTCAGAAATAATTCTATATAATATTACATCAATAAAGGACATCACAAATGACATTTATATTAAAT
Source organism: Oryzias sinensis (assembly GCA_037389245.1). Taxonomy (NCBI): domain Eukaryota; kingdom Metazoa; phylum Chordata; class Actinopteri; order Beloniformes; family Adrianichthyidae; genus Oryzias; species Oryzias sinensis. Next base: position 32,888,806 of record CM074492.1, on the reverse strand, counting down.
AATTACAAACATTATTAAAATTATTATGAAAAATTATTATCAAAATGAGATTCTTATTAAATAAAGAAATAAATATTAAATAAATACAGCTGCAAAAGTGTAAAAAAACATGCGGTCTGCAAAACATGTAAACTGTAAAAAAAAACATTACAATTTTTTTTCAAAATACAGGCATTACTAATGAAGTTCACACCAAAAACAAAAACAAACAACTGTTCAGGAATAAAAAACAATTTAAAATTGAAAAACAACAACTACAACAAAAGAAAATAAATAAGTGAGTGAATGAAAAAACACCCTGGGACCGTGGACTGTTGCTGTAACAAAGTGTTGTACAGTCTGATGGCTATGGGGAGGAATGACCTGCGGTAACGCTCCTTCTTACACTGAGGGTGTAACAGTCTAGGGCTGAAGGAGCTGGTCAGCGCCTATACAGTTTGGTGCAGGGGGTGGGAGGGGTTATCCATGATGGATGTCAGCTTAGCTAACATCCTCCTGTCCGCCACCTCCTCGATGGACTCAAGTGTGCAGCCCAGGACAAAGCCGGCCTTCTTAACCAGTTTGTTAAGCCTCTTCAAGTCTCTGCCTGCACTGCCCCCCGCCCAGCACACAACTCCATAAAGGACCACTGAGGCCACCACAGTGTCATAAAAGGTCCTCAGCAGCTGTCTGCACACGCCCAACGACCTCAGTCTCCTCAGCAGGTGAAGGCGACTCTGACCCCTCCTGTACAGAGCATCCGTGTTGTTGGACCAGTCCAGTCTTTTGTTCAGGTGAACACCCAGATATTTAAATGTGTCCACGACCTCAATGTCAGAACCCCGGATGTTCACCGGTGACTGTGGTGGTGAGGACCTCCTGAAATCTAGGATCAGCTCCTTTGTCTTGCTGGTGTTAAGCAGCAGGTGGTTAATTTCATACTAGTACAATAACTAATAGATACTAGTAGATATCATTACTACTACTGATATATTTTTATTTGTTGATTAAGGCAACATAATTCTAACTTCACCTGTTGGTCCAGGAACAGGTGGAGCCCCTTTAGCTTAGTTCTGCCTTGATTCTCTGCCCAATGATGCTGACTGTCCTTCGTCTGATGCCATCTCATCTTTGTCTTCCTCATTCTCTTCTGTCATTCATGCTGGCTGAGGGTCATGCTGCTCTGTCTCATCTTCCTCCTCCTCACTACTCTTCTGTCTCTCCCCAGCATCTCTTTCGCTCCTTCTGCTGTACTTTTCTTCTTAAATTAGAATATATGTTGAATTTCTCTTCATTCTCTGAAAATTGACTAACACAAGCATCAACTAATGATTATAGGTAACCTTGTGGAAACAGGACAAAAACACATCAAAATGTTGCGGTAACACAACAACCAGTGCTTAAATAGTGCCATGAAATGAGAGGCGCATTTGGGATGAAATGAATAACTGATGCTGATGGGCACTGGGGTGGTGATGCTGATGCTGATGGGCACCCCTGGCCGACACCTGGTGGTGCCACTGGATGTCACCAACTCTGGCTCAGAAAACACCTGACTGTAGCCGCTGGGAGCTCCACGTTTCTAACTACAGAAGAGCCGATAAGTAAGGGTTAATGGCCGACGAAGTGTGCATTATTACTTTTTAACGCGCGCCATGGAAGCCTGACCCGTCCGACGCAAAGTGCGTAATAAAGTAATAATGCACACTTCGAAGGCCATTAACCCACTTATACCATGGTCACTTACAAAAGCAATAAATATTAACCAGTTTTTAGTCCTTAATTGCTGTTTTTTTCCGATTTGGATCGCTTTTCTTACATAAAGGGTGCCGAACCACGTAACAAATAGCCCGCGTCGCGCCGCATCGCCGCTGCAGTCAAGATTCTGCGATATATATGCTGATCGTCCCCATGGGTTAAATAAAGCATCAGTTCAGAGAGAAAGTTCACCTCTTACCACTTGTTTTTTTTCAAATAATGAAGCAAAAGGTTGTTTTAAAGAAGCTGGCGCAGTGATACAAAACATTTAAGCTAGGTGACCGGCACTTCTTCTTTCACCGTGCGGTTATCACTGTGGTATATCACTTTTTAATGCACACCAAGAAGCCAATCAGAATAAAGTATTCACCCGGACCATGGTATAACCAGAGTTGAAGGTTCAGCGAGTGTGTCACCAAGAGAACCTGTTACTAATTTGTAAAGGTGCTCTAAGTTTTTGCGTTTAGCACTATGTTTCCTCCCAACCAGTACAAACCCCTGTGTGTTTCCCGGCTACTAGGAAGGCGCTGGGGTGCTAACTGGGTTAGCCCTGACATGGAAATTTGTCAATAGAAATGGGGCAATTACCATGGAAATGGGGCAATTACCATTACAATGACGGGCAATTAACATCACCCAGTGAGGGTTCTTGGGCAAGACCCTTAACGCTAATGCCTACCTCACAACATGAGAGACAATGAAACACATGCCATGCCGGCTCAGACGTCACCCGGCCAAACAAGGTCTGCGTCAGGTGCTGAGGGACCAGAGCACCCTGATGGGAAGTGGGCTACTGGAACAAGACGGAAATGGACTAGATGTGAGAACAAGGTTCTGTTAGAATGCTACTACTCAAGTAATCCCACCCAGAGGGGTTACATGCAGAGAATGTGGAATGAATGGATGCTTCGAAACCCACAATCAAGGCTAACAGCCAAACAACTGGTAGCCCAGTGCTCTAACATCCACAAACGGCAACTCCTATCACAACTCTAGATTGAAGCAATACAATGCCACGGGAGAGCCAGAACAACAGGTCAGAGAGGAGGTTATACCACACTCCCACCCTGAGATTGGGTACACAGCCCCAACAACCACAATTCCGCTGAGCAAGGCAGCAACTGACCTGAAAGACAAGATCATGTCTAGAATGAACACTACGCAACCCCGACACCAGCTACAACGGTTAAGTGATGTACCGCCTGAAAGTCTACTGGAAACTGTGAATGAAACAATGAGGGCAAGTCCGACCACAACCATCACAGAAACCAATGAACTGGTTTACACTTCAGCAGCAGTGATCCTTGAGATGCTTGGCTATAAGAGCAACCATGGAAGAAAACAGTTCCCACCATGGAAGCAACGGTTAGAGGGCAAAATCAAGGCAACTCGGAAGGATGTGAGTAGGCTGACAGAGGCTCAAAGAGGTACAATGAGGTACAATGAGTACCTAAGAGATACAGCCAGATGCCCATACCTGAAGCACTGGAAACTGCCAAACAAAGGCTCCTAACCTTGAGCAGCCGCCTAAAGAGGTACACAAGAGACAATGAAGCCTGACGAATAAACAGGCTCTTCGCAACTCAACCTGCAAAAGTGTACGGTCAGTGGCAGGGTCAAAACAGCCGAGCAGACCCACCAAGGCTGGAAATTGAACAGTACTGGAAATGTATATTGGAGAAAGAGACAGCACATAACAGCAATGCCCAGTGGCTGGTCTCTCTGAGAAAAGAACATAGCAACCTCCCTAAACAGAATCCAGTAACCATCACAGTGGCAGACATCCAAGAAAGAGTCTCAGGTATGAAGAACTGGACAGCACCGGGCCCTGACATGATACATGCCTACTGGCTAAAGAAACTCACCGGACTCCACGAGCACCTGGCAGCACAAATGAACCAGCTGCTAAGAGATAGGACTCACCCCGAATAGCTAATGAATGGGCAAACGATCATAATCCAGAAGGATCCCTCAAAGGGTGCAGTCCCATCCAACTACCGGCCAATAACCAGTCTGTCCACAACATGGAAGCTCATGTCAGGCATCATTGCAACCAAGATAAATAGGCACATGGATCAATACATGAGTAACACACAGAAGGGCATTGGTAGAGACTCCAGAGGAGCCAAAAACCAACTCCTGGTTGACAGAACAGTCGCTCAAGACTGCAGGGCATGACACACCAACATGTGCACAGCCTGGATTGATTACAAGAAAGCCTATGACTCAATGGCACACACATGGATCACTGAATGCTTGGAGCTGTACAACATCAACAGGACTCTAAGAGCCTTCATGGGAAACTCAATGAACCTGTGGAAAACCACCCTTGAAGCCAATGGCAAGCCACTCGCACAAGTGTCCATCAAATGTGGGATATACCAAGGTGATGCTCACCTCTGTTCTGCATAGGTCTGAACCCCCTCGGCCAAATAATCAACAAGACTGGCTATGGATACCGACTCAGAAATGGGGCCAACATCAGTCACCTCCTCTACATGGATGACATCAAGCTATATGCTAAGAGCGAGCGTGACATTGACTCCCTGATCCAGACCACCAGGGTCTACCGTACTGACATTGGGATGTCATTCGGGCTCAAGAAATGCAGCCGGACGGTGACAAAGAGAGCCAAGGTAGTCCACACAGGAGGGGTCTCATTCCCAGAAGGAACAATGGCAGACATCGAGGACAGCTACAAGTGCCTTGGAATTCCGCGGGCAAATGGCAACTTGGAGCAGGCAACAAGGAAAGCTGCAACAGTTAAATACCTCCAACAAGTAAGGCAAGAATAAGACACTCCTTTTCACGTTCCACCATCCATTTTAGAAGAACATACTCACCTGAGCACAGGTGTTAGCTCACCTTTGCACTAACAGTTTGCATGACTGAATGACTGAAATATTTCACACTAGTTGGTTTTAAGGCATAAGTATGCGTGTGAGCACTATCTGTTTTGTGTACATGTCGACAGATGGACATTTTTGCAGCTAGCAGGTGTGTTTACAACACTTGAGTGTGTGTGTGGACAGGCTCCGCCCTTTTTGTACTACATTTGAACCTTACCATAATGATTAACAACCAGTAAACTTGTTGCTTTATGCTGCTTCATGGTCTTAACCCCCTTCCCCTCCTATTATCACCCTCCTACCCCCCCTCTCTCTAACGTCCCTCTCTCTTCTTCCCCTCTTTCCTTTTCCGTCCGGTCCAACACCAAAGATTTTCAAACATGTTTGAAATTAATAAAGTTTGGCCTCAATTACAAAAGGGGTTTATTCAGACATACCTTTGGTTTGTCTGAAGATTAATAACCCCTCTTGTTAAAGTAAAATATGTCCAACACAAGAGGCCCTCAGCTCTCATCTGTCTGCCCAGCTGTTGGACAGGACAAGAGGAAAAAAAAAAGAATAAGACACGGGCAATAAACAGCTACGCACTGCTAGTTATCAGATACCCTGCAGGGATAATAAAATGGTCAAAGGAAGAGATACAGGCCACGGATGTTAAGACACGAAAGCTCCTCACCAAATCTCACCAGATCCCAAATCCAGCACCTTGAGACTGTATGCTAGCCGCAAAGAAGGAGGCCGAGGACTAGTGAGTGTAGAAGCCACTATCCAGGATGAAACATCCAAGATGCATGAGTACATCAAGTTTAAGGCCCCAACTGACAGTGTGTTCAGTGAATGTTTCAGGCAATGGAGAGCAGAGGATACAATGCTGGAGGACAGATCCTCATGGGAGGACAAACCCATGTATGGGATGCACCACCAGACCATAACTGAAGTGGCTGATATCAAGAAGTCCTACCAATGGCTAGAAAGGGCTGGCCTACAGGACAGCACTGAAGCGCTCATCCTGGCAGCTCAGGAGCAAGCCCTGAGCACCCGGCGATAGAGGCTCAGATCTACCACACCAGACAAGACCCAAGGTGTAGGCTGTGCAAAGAGGCGCCTGAAACAGTCCAGCACATAACTGCAGGGTGTGCAATGCTGGCAGGTAAAGCATACATGGAGCGTCACAATCAAGTGGCTGGAATAATATACAGGAACATGTGTGCAAAATATGGACTGGAAACCCCAAGGTCAAAATGGGAAACACCCCCGAAGTTGTAGAGAATGAGAGGGCAAAGATCCTGTGGGACTTCCAGATCCAGACTGATAGAATGGAAATGGAGAACCAACCAGACAATGTAGTGGTGGATAAAGAACAGAGAAAAGCTGTTGTGGTGGATCTGGGAGTGCCAAGCGATGTGAACTTCAGGAACAAGGAACATGAGAAACTGGAGAAATACCAGGGACCACCCGCGGAAGGATGAGAGGGGTGTTTTTTTTTTACACACACACACACACACCCACACCCACACACACACACACACACACACACACACACACACACACACACACACACACACACACACACATACACACATACATACATACATACATACATACATACATACATACATACCTTTATAGGTAGTTCTTTTGGAGCTTGTTGTCTCAAAAGTAGCTTGCATGCCAAAACAGTGTAGGCACCCCTGCTTCAGACCTTTTGCGTAGCAGCTCCAGGCTCAGTATCCTTGTATCAGCATATTCACTGTGTCTCCTCTGGATATGTCCGACTTTATCGCCAAAACCTCTAACATGTGCTGTCCCTCTAATGTACTTATTCCTGATCCTATCCATCCTGGTCAATCCCAAAGAGTGAAAACTTAGCATCTTCATTTCTGTTGCCTTCAGCTCTCCTTTCTTTCTTTTCCTCAGTGGCACTGTCTCTAGGACAAACAACATTGCTAGTCTCACCACAGTTTTGTACATCTTTCCTTTCGTTTGAGCTGAAACTCTACTATCACACCTCACACCTGATGACTTTCTCCATCTATTTCAACCTGTTTGCACTGATTTCTTTACTTCTTTTCCACACTTCCATTCCTCTGAACTGTTGACCCAAGATACCGTATTTTCATAACCATAAGGCACACTTAAAAGTCTTAAATTTTCTCCAAAATGTAGGGGGCGCTATATCAGGCGGTGTACCTAATGTGTTGTTGTGGGAACTGCAAGCTTGCTACGCGGAGGAACATGGGAGCAGCTGCGCGAGAATTTAAGATGAATAAATCCTTGGTTCACAAGTGGAGGAAGCTGGAAAACGAATTCCGACAAGTCAAGAAAACGCTGCTGAGCTTCCGCGGAAAAAAGGCAACTCCAGCGATGGATTAACGATCAGCTTTGAGAAGCTTATTTCTGCTGTCACCATTTGACTGAGAGCAGTAACACTTATAGAGGAAGCTTTTGCTATTGTTTTATGAAATGCCCTCATCTTTTCATCCGGGCAAGGACTACGGTGGTGCTGCAACTTCCAGCGGATTACCATCAAACGCTGTTCATATTCTGCTCCTACTGCAGTAAAAAGATCACTTTCAGCCCAGCCACATCACCAACATGGACGAGGCACCGCTGACTTTCGACATCCCGGTGAGTCACAATTTCGAGAAGAAAGGGAGCAGCACGGTAGCAAAACACATAACGGGGCAGGAAAAAGTCTGCTTTCATTGTTTTGGGAGGCAGTGCCAGGCAAGTTATGCCCCAATTTGTGAATGGATTGTAGAAGCTTTAGCTAACGTGTCTGCTTGCACTGCTTTCAAAGTACAGAAATCTTTCACGAGGAGCCGCACGGCAACGAGAAGGACTCTGATGATGATGATAGGGAACCTTGCGTGTTTCATAGAAATTTAGGGCACTCTGCCTTGCTGATCTGTATAGATCGGTGTCTCTCTCTTTACTACCAACCTAGCATAAAAGTCATCATAAGCCACTTGTCTGGTCTTTGAAACCTCTACTTTCACTTAAGCTTTATCTCCCTGTACTACTGTCTACTTTCCTCAGTCATCTCAGTGTCTCACTTCTTCTTAGGAAGCCTCATTATCCATTTACACTCCTGCACCTCCTCATTCCACTACCAAGTCTCCTTACCAACTTTCCGTATGACACACCAAGTACACTCCTACCTGTGTCCCTGATCACATTAGCAGTAGTTATCCAGTCATCTAGTATTACCTTGTGACCAGTGAGGTTTACGGCTGGTGTACAAATTTACAAACAAATGAACCCTACCCAGTGGTTTTTTTCACTATTTGAATAGCAAAACTTAAAGTGTGTTGTTTTTAAAATTCATTTTAACATTTTTCTTCATTGTACAAACTGTAGCATCAAAAAAACCCAAAATTGTTAATGTTGACTTACTTTTACTTATAAATGAAGTCTGTGCTCTGCTCCTTCTGAAGAAAACACATGGATAAGGTGTAAACATTTTCCCTGTCTTTCTTCAGTTTAAAAGTATCTCCATCTCAATAGAGATCACTGTCTGAGACACGTCTCCAAATTTCCTGAGTTAAGACATGTAGTCCTCCATTAAGAAAATTATGCGAAACAATGTTAAAGGATAACTGGAAGGCTGTACTTAATTTGCTATCACTAATTGTATTATTCTTTAGCTGCGTTGTCACATTCTTTGGAATCAACAGTGCCCTCTACCTTTAGGCACGCGTACTTCATGTCTCACCTGGTGTATTTCTAATGCACATTTTTACCAGAAAAAGTGCTAAATGAGTCAAACTGATACCAATGTTATTAGAAAGTTGTTGAGAAATAAGCAAATAAATTAATTAAATATGCTAATAGAAAGACAGTGACAGTAACGCACATGCATGTCAGTGTGTGTGGCGCAGGGCCTCACCTGCCGGTTTCTCGTGTATTTTAACAGGAAATTCATACATTTGCTTATTTTTCCTCGGATTTACCGATGGTAAATTCCGACCGTCCTGGAGAGCAGCGAGGAGGACTTGGATAGCCTGACGCTCTACATCAAAGTACAAACACTTCGTGGGAAAAAACCCTCAGTCAGGCAAGTCAGCCGCCCCCAGCAAGCAGAGCCGTTCCGAAGAATCACCGGGAGCTTCTCTACCGAAGACAGAGTTTGAATCCAACGCGTGGGATATGCTTCTTAGCATCGATGCTAAGCTATCCAGCTTCAACAGCCGTCTCTCCCTCCTGGAGGTTCTTCACCGGGAATTCCACGAAATTAAGGACATTCTAGAATTTTCCCAACTCAGCGCCGAGAGAGTCTGTAAGTTCTCTCTCTGATGGAATGAGCCGACTCTAAGAGGAAAACAAGAAGATCAAAGAGTCCATTCTGGAACTTCAATCAAGATCCATGAGAGATAACCTGGTGGTCATGGGAATACCAGAAACGCCAGAAGAAATAGTCGAGGAAAAAATTAAAAGCTTTATTCAAACCCAGCTAAAGCTTCCAAAGGAAAAAGTTAAAACCATAAACTTTCACCGTGTGCATCGCATGGGAGCAGCGAGACCTGGGAACCGCAGGCCCAGACCCATCGTGGCCAAGTTTGTCCTTCACAAGGAGAAGGAAGAGGTGAGGCGCCGTGGCAGGGAGCTCCGGGGCCAGGATGGATGATCAGTTCCCCAAAGAAATCTGGAGCCGCCGGCGATCCTGTCCCCCATCAGAAGGAAGTTTCTGAGTGAAGGGGCCCAAGGCTTGTCATTCTGTGGACTGACCCCCATGTGAATGGACCGCCACCCAAACGCTACCCCCTGGCTCTTCTAAACCAGATATGTATCCACACCCTTACACTCTGCACAGGTGTTGCTTATGCTATATGTAATGGTAAATGGCGATATTTATATATGCTTTTACCTTTCACGAAGGCCCAGCTTACAGTCACAGTTCCATTCACTCCATGCACACACACATTCACACACTGATGGCGGCTCCGCTGCCGAACACTGGCGCCAACCTCCCACCAGAGGCAAGGTGGGGTTCAGTGTCTTGCCCAGCAGATTTTCCAAACGTATATTCAGCTTGTTATAATTATAGACAGAGAGGAGTAGGAATTCTGATAAATAAGGAAGGCAATTCACCGAAACCAACAAAGTCATAGATCCAGAAGGAAGATTTATAATAGTCACTCTTTCCACTCAAAATATGCAGCTATGTTTAGCTAATGTAGACGCCTCAATGGTATAACCCAAATTCTTTTTCAATATTCCTTGTTCTCTGCGCCATATCTGGAGCATACAGACAAATCGCTAATCATTGTGAGAGGTGACCTCAACATGTGTGTTTAGATCCAGAAATGGATATGCTAAATAACACAGGAAATCTAGGAATCTGGTAGTCCACAAACACTGTTAAACAGTACATGAAGGATTTGGTCTTTTAGATGTTTGGCTATTATTCCATCCCCCACGAAAAAAGACCTATATCTTTTTTTTCCACAGTTCATCAATCATTCTCTAGGGCTAGATTATTTTGGTTAACAGCTCCTTGTTGAGCATAGGCTACGAAGCACAGATCCACCCCATTGCTATCAGTGACCACGCACCAGTTTCCTGACTCTAAAACAAAACATCACCACCTTCATTAAGGAGCTGAGGTTCAATACATCGTTGCCCAGGAGACTCTAACTTTATCAACTTCTTTATAAAGAATGGTCCTCTCAGCCTCAAAAATAATGACCCCAGGTATTTCTTTTTCATGCCTTTTTATGGGAAGTCGAAAGCAGTCATGAGAGGCAAAATATTCGCCTTTCTTTATCTGCCAAAACAAAGAAAAAAGAAAACTCTAAATCTAGTGGATTAGAGCAAAAAAATCAGACTGTTAGAGGAAACATACAGCAACTCTCCGGATGAACAAAATCTACAACAAATAAGGAAAGTAAGAATCGAAATAAATGAAATAACTAATCAAAGAACACATTTTTTATTACAGAGACTACGCTTGGAGAGGTTTGATGAATAAATCTGGTACCGCAAATCAACTCAAAATAAACAAAGAGAAGACAAATTTGTTTCATCAGTCATAGACCTAACAGGAACGAACACATGATCCAGCCTAAATAAATTCAGTTTAAATAAATCTGCTTTAAAAACTTTTAATAATCCTCTACTCATCCCAAATTGATCCTTCTGGTTAATGACATCAATAGTTTTCTTTCAATAGCATAGATTCTGCTCTAGACCAACAGGAGGAACAATCACAGCCCCAGAAGTCCCCTTTACTAAAGAAGAGCTACATAAAGTATTAACCAACATGCCTAGTAAAAAGCCCCAGGACCAGACGGTGGCTTCCAGCAGAATTTGGCAAAGAGTTTGGCAAATTTTGGCTCCTATTTTTCTTAGAATGACAATAGAAATTTAAGGATAATAATTTATCACCTAAATATGAACTCTGCTCATATTATCTTACTTGAAACTCAAAGATACTTAAGAAGAAGATAGTTACTTAAGAAGTTGATTTTCTCCAAAAAGAGAGCTGACCATGGCCCCTAAGAAAACCCAGGAGTACGAAGACCTCAAAAAGACTCTTGATAATATTCAATCAATGCTGAAATCTTTTATGGATCAGGTGTCGGCTACAAATTTCACCTCTTTGGGAAATGATGGAAGAGTTCCGAAGATTTCGGCTCTAAAACGAGCAACGCAGAAAAACCGGTCGGTTATTCTGAGAAAAGACTGACGATGTGGAAACAACAAGTAAGCGCGATGAATAATGTCATTCTCACTTGGATTATCATCAAGGCCCCAGCTGCTGAATGCAGTTGGAGCTAGTAATTGCTAATGCTAGCGAGTAGCGGTGGAGAGTCTCTGGAGTACCAAGTGCAATCATTTCTCACGTCTAAAGGGATTTCCCTGATTCAATACCACGAGATTCGCCACCTGCTTCCCCAGGAGGAAGGAGATGATAAACCAGCGGTCCTCATCAGGTTTTTGAATCACAATCACAAGCTAGCTTTGATGACCCAAAGGAAACACCTGCTTATCTGAACGACCATCTGACCAGAAGGAATGCTGAAATCTCGTATTTCACGGCTTCAGGAAGGAGAAGCAGCAGGATTGAGAACACTTGGGTTAAAGGCTGCAGGATTTATGTTAAACCACTGTCCACTGACTGCTGTTCTGGTCGTGAACACTATGAAAGACTTTGAGAAGTGTCTTTTCACGGCCGCCTGAAACAAACTTGAGTAATAAATCAAAGAGCCAACATCACTTTGCAGTTATGACGCCCAGAATTCCTCACTTTCTGTATGTCTGACATCACCTGGAATAACAGCAGAGTCTTTACCTGGAGACAACTTGACCTCAACTTCCACCGCCGCTGATATCAGCTGAAGAAGGATATGGACCTGAATCTAATGTCTGCAGATATAACAAGCACGGCTTCTCAGGAAGGAGAAGCAGATTGAGAACACTTGGGTTAAAGGCTGCAGGATTTATGTCAAACCACTCGGTCCACTGGACCGGGCCAAGGTTCTGGTCGTGAACACCATGAAAGACTTTGAGAAGTGTCTTTTCACGGTCGTCTGAAACAACTTGGAGTAATAAATCAAAGAGCCAAATAATTATATATATATATATATATAACTGTTTTACTGTTTTTTTAACTTTTGATACTTGATGAAATTTTGCTATGAAAGTTCCTGAAACAGTGTTGTGTATTTTACTGATATAGTATTATGTTTTAATCATATGAATGACTTTTATAAGTAACATAATCTGCATATATTTTAGATGACTGATCTGCATTTGCCATGTTGATTTCTAAAAGTTATTTTTTACATAATAATTAGCTAATTCATTTTTGTCATGTGCCTTATCGATACCATATGATTTTTAATTCAGTCTGATTTAAAAACTAGGAAGCGGATATGGATAAATCATGTAATAAAATGGTTATAGTTTAACAGGGTGGAATTATATAAGTTTGCTTCCTTCCACTCCCTTTCAAGCAATATTTATTAACATGTCTAATTATCCTAAGTTTGATTAGTTACTGTATGAATGTATAAATGATGATTATATTACTTTTGTGTATTATTTCTACTTAATTGCTTGAAATAAACCATGTAAAAAAAAAAAAAAAAACTCCAACTACTTGGTTCAAATCATTAGACTCATTTATTTCCCAATTGCTTTGGGAAGGTAAACCACCAAGGATCAGTTTAAAAACTATTCAAAAAATAAAAATAAAAATAGAGGACTAGGCCTACCAGACTTCGAGGACTACTACTCCGCGAACAGATTGTTTTATGTACAAAAATGCCTGAATCCTGGACTGTTAGATGAATCTTTGCTAAATGTAGAACAAAATCTCTGTGATAACCTAGATATTTCTAATTTACCTTTCTTCAGTTTTAAAATTTAACAACACAAATGCTTCAGAAGTTTAAACATCAGCTCATCCCACAGCCTGGTGGGATTTTCTTAAAAAAAAACAACCTCACATTATGTCCATGTAAACTCACCCCCATTTGGAATAACCCTGACATTTTGATTAACAAAAACATGATTCATTTTGCTTCATGGAAGAACAAAGGAATCCAGCAGTTCCAGCATATTATTCAGAATAGAACATTTATGTCCCTCTCAACGTTATCCTCAATCTATGGGATTAGTAAAAACAAATTTCTAGAATATCAGCAATTTAAATCAGCTATACGCACTAAATATTGCTTGACCCAAATAGACCTAGACCCTCCCCTTACAGTAACACATTTCATGGACCTTAAAAATCCAAAGCTCACTTCCAAAATGTACAAGTTAATATCTAACGTTGATGATACAATTTACTTACCCATGACAAAATGGGAGTCTGAGCTATCATTGAATTCTAGTGATCAATTTTGGCTACAGATCTGTTTGAATGCCTTTAATAGGACCAAAAGTCCTAATCTGCAACTTATCCAATACAAGATTCTCCACAGAATTGACTACACTGGACAGAGGTTATTTGAAATGGGTCTCAATCAGTCTGCTGTATGCACACAGTGCACAAGTAACAACATAGACGACTATATGCACACCTTCCGGTTCTGTCCACCTGTCCAATCATTCTGGCGTAAGGTCTGTGAGGATTTATCAATATGTTTTAATCATAAGATTCCTGCATGCCCCAAATTCTGCTTACTAGGTGACCTGAAAAACATCAATATAGAATCTAACAAGGCTTCTATGGTTCTCACCGCTGTATGTATCGCAAAGAAAACTATCCTCCTAAACTGGAAATCTAAAAATACTAGTACTAAATACACAAAATGCTTGTCAAATATTTGTTAACAAATGGTAAAAGCAGTCTTGCATTTTGTGAGCAAAGTTTTCTGTTCGGTTGGTAAGGCACTACGAGATTTTTAATATAGGATAGGGTCATACCATTTAAGTTCCTGAAGGTTAGCAGGAGGATTTTGAACTTGATTCTAGATTCAACCGGAAGCTGACAAAGGAGTGATGTGATCTCTTCTGCTAGTTCCTGCTAACAATCTTGCTGCTGCGTTCTGAACAAGCTGAAGTCTTCTTAAGGAACTTTTAGGGCACGCTGCTAACAAAGAGTTACAGTAAATGACCATAGATGTAACAAATGCATTGATGGGTTTTTCACCATCACTTTTAGAAAGTATATTTTAGATAGTATATTTTTGATCTTAGCTATATTGCACAGGGGAAAAAATGCTGTTTTACAAGCCTGTGATATGTGAGCCTTAAATGATAAATCCTGGTCAAATAAAACCCCTAGGTTTCTAACTGTGGAATTGGGGGCTATATTTACGCCATCCAGGGAGACTATCTGATCAGACAGAGCATCTGTAAGATTTTTAGGACCTAATGTAATTAGCTTAGTTTTTGTCTTGGGTTAGGAGGAAACCTTTGCCCTTTCTTTATCTTCAGAGTCATCCTACACACCACCATTCTATGCTGTTTGGAAACACTCTTAACTACCAATACCTTGCATTAGGGGTGCAAATAATTTGTGATCTATTTAGTTAGCTGCGTATTTGTAACTCAGATCACACCACTATCCCAAGCGTGTGCATTATACCTAACGCAAATAAAAGTACACCATCTTTGATTTAACATGCGTCAAAGTCGCTGTTCGAGGAGTGTCCGAAAGTGTTTTTATAAACATCACACTCTTGCCGCCTGTGGGACGTGCTACTGCCAAAAGTTTTTCTTGACCTCATTATAGAGGACACAAATGTTTAGAGATTTATTTTATTTATTTGGAGAGTTCTACAAAAGCATAGATGAGCAGGGCGAGTCAAGGTTCATGAGGTCATTGTGAAGAGGAGCAGTAGCAGCATCTGAATGAAGACAGCTTTTCGCGTCCTAACACTGTGGCAGGAGAAACCCGCTTCTCCATTTGTCCCTAGTGAGAGGGGTTTTATTGCAGCAGGGATCTCTGAAGAAATTTAAAGTGGTGAATTGTAACATCCCCTGCTTCTCTTCCTTTTTTGCTTTAACCCTTGTGCCATCTTAGATGACCCCACCCTTCCATTGACGTGTTCTCCCTACCATGTCAAAGGTGGATAAAGGTGGAAAGGTTTGTTTGGAAGGTTCAGTGCACTGTCTAGTGGGTCTAGATGACCCAACTCACAACGTTAAAGTGCCTAGGATAGCACAAGGGTTACATATACTTTGTCTTTTTTCCAGATTTCCCAGATTGCACAATACTGCACTTTGTTTATATGAGCATCTTGAGAATATCTTGAGTCAAAATGTCATAAATTTTTTGTTTTTAAAAATACACCTCCATGATCATCTGTTTTTATGTGATATATTTGTTTTTATGTATATATAAAAGTTTAAAGTACTTTATATTTTGAAGCTTATAAAAAAAATAATTGTAGGCTTTTATCTTTTTATTTGATTTAAACTGTGACCCTCAAACTGTGACACCATCTGAACCATGAGTTTTGTGATCTGTTGCACCCATACTTTGCAGCCACTGGTATCCTTCAGACAAGATGTAGTCCACAGTGGGACAAAAAAGAATTTAGTCACCCACCAATTGTGCAAGTTCTACCACTTAAAAAGATGAGAGAGGCCTGTAATTTTTTTTATCATGGGTAAACCTCAAGTTAAATGCTTCTTACGAAACCACTCCTTCTTTACCCGGGCAGTGTATTTGGGATAGCTGTCATGCTGAAAGACCTAGCCCCTGGTCCAGACACTCCTAAAAAAATTCTTCCTTTAAGATCACTCCTGCTCCATTTCTCTTCCTATCTCCACCATGATAGAACAACTTGAACCCTGGTTCTAAGCTTCTAGCCTGGATGCACAGTATGTTTACCTTTCCACTCTGCATCATGTCAACTAACTGTACCTTATCCTGTCATAGTTCCAACATTCAAAATCTTTACTCTTGTCTCTCTTCAAACGAACGCTCCCTCCTACTGTTTTCCCACATTTTAAAATTCTCACCGGCACCCTGTTAGTGAACAGATGGTGCTTATTGTTTAACCGTGCCTCAACCATCCTGGTATGCATATCGTAGGTTTTTTTGGCAAAGATTTGACGTTGGCTTGGGACCGGCACTTTGAGACCCTTGCTTGTATCCCCTCATGGTTACACCAACACAACCATCTAGAATTTTTTCTTCTTGCTAGGAGGCCTTCAAAGAGCCTATATCATGCAAAATTAACCTTTTGAGCTTTAAGTGCATTGTAATGTTTATTCCTCACAAAAAAACAACCCAAATTGGTATTTAGATCCTCACATGCATTTCTGAGCATTCATCTAAAACCTGCTTTCTGAGCACCAACCCCTCCCAATCAATGAAAACGGGTGATTTTTTGAACATTCATACATTTGAAAGTGAACAGCCCCACAGGAGAAGTCTGCGCTGCCAGCACCATCCCTAGGATAACACACATACCACTTTCTCCGTGGATCCCTTATCTGCAAAATCGCTTTCCTTTTATATGCAAAATCTGCACATCCATCTTTGCAAAACTTTGTATGTTGTTTGTTTTCGTGGGTGAAACGCAGACACCCTGCCAAGGCGGCTTTAGGTTAATGCCATGAAATGCTCATCTGGGGCTGGGGGTGCTCTCCCAGGAAGTGACTTCGCGTTGGGCCCCTCAGGAACGGTGGTGGTGGTGGGGGGGTATTCTTCTGGTCGGGCTGGAGTTCCATTGTTCCTACCTGCTCTTTTGCATTGAGGGCTGCTGTTGCAGCCCCGGCCTGGGTGGCAGACGTGATTGCCTGGCGAGATATCTGCTATACCGTGCACTTGTTGGGGGTCTTGGCTACCACTGCTACTTCTGTGAGGGTCTTGGTGTGGTGATGACAGGCACTCTCGTTTTTTTTTTTTTTTTAACATTCCATCATCTACCCCTGAAGAACATAAACACTCAATCACAGGTGTCAGCTCGACTTTGCACCAAAAGTTTGCATGACTGAATGAAATGTTTTACATAGGCTAGTCTGTATGGATAAGTATGCGTGAGTGAACTGTAATTGCATTGTGTACATGTTTACATGTTTATAAACATAATTAATATAAAGCGGTTTATTAGAATACAGTCAGGACCATAAATATTTGGACAGGGACACATTCTTTCTAATGTAGTTTCTGTACATTACCACATTGACTTTTAAATAAAACAACTCAGATGCCGTTGAAGTGCAGACTTTCAGCTTTTATTCCATGGGTTGAACAAAAAGATTGCATAGAAATGTGAAAAACTAAAGAATGTTTTAAACACAATCCCTTCATTTCATGGGCTCGTAAGTAATTGGACAAATGAAATAACTGTAAAACAAATGGTCATTACTAATATTTGGTTGAGAACCCTTTGTTGGCAATGACAGCCTGAAGTCTTGAACTCATGGACATCAGCAGATGCTGGGTTTTCTCCTTCTGAATGCTCTGCCAGGCCTTTACTGCAGCAGCTTTCAGTTGCTGTTTGTGTGTGGGCCTTTCTGTCTGAAGTTTAGTCTTCAACAAGTGAAATGCTGCTCAATTGGGTTAAGATCAGGGGCCTCATTTATAAATGTCGCGTACGCACAAAAGAAGGCGTATGCCACTCTCTACGCAGTAATTGATATTTATAAAAAGCAAACTTGACGGGAAAATGTGCGGTCCTTCACACAAGCTCTGACCCAGGCGTACGCACAAAAACGAGTGAAATGAGAAATGGCAGATGGAAGAAACACGTGAAAGAATGACAATACTGCCACTCATAAATAACATGAAGACTTCACAAAGCAAGTCTTACAATTAACAGCCTACACGAACACCCGTTTGATCGATCGGCAGGGAAACAAACAAAAAAAATCAAACGAAAATTACAACAGAAATTCAAATGAGCACATATTTGCAAAAAGAAAAGTGAAATATGTTCTGCAATATGGGCATGTTTTGCAATTTATCCTCATAAATAATATAGTTAACAAAACGAAATAATGTATAAAACTGATATTCTCGTCAATGTGTCCGTCTGGCGGAGCAGATATAGATGCAATTAGACAGACAGACAGACAGACAGACAGACAGTGCGTAATGACGCACAATGGCTGATCTTGCGCTCTTAGAAGATGTGGCAAATAGAAGAATTCGGAGTGAACGCATCTTTAGACAGCAAGAAGACTTGCTGGCAAACAAGGACGAATGGCTTATGAGCCGGTTCCGACTTCCTCGAGCCGTCCTGTTGGACCTCTGCGGGCTTTTGGGCCCGGCGTTACAGAGGAGCACTTGGAGGAACCAAGGCACACAACCTGTGCCTGTGTCACCCGGTGCATCTTGCGCGTCGGTGTCCCCCTCCGCCTCAGTCACCACTCCACTTAATAGGGATTCCCCAATAATTGCCGCCTGTCTCTCATCAAATCAAATCAACCTTTATTTATATAGCACTTTTTCAACAACATATGTCACTCAAAGTGCTGTGCATAAAATACAATAAAATTTAAAAACAGGATGACAAGACAAACCGTGCGACCCCCCCCCCCCCCGCAAAACTTGATTTTGATTTGAATTTTGATTTGAAATGGTTTATTTCAAGCAATCAAATAGAAGTAATACACAAAAGCAATATAATCATCAGTTATACATTCATACAGTAACTCAATCAAACTTAGGATAAATAGACATAATTAATAAATATTGCTTGAAAGGGAGTGGAAGGAAGCGAACTTATATAATTCCACCCCGTCATACTATAACCATTTTATTACATGATTTATCAATATCCGGTTCCTAGGTTTTATCAGACAGAATTAAGAATCATAAGTTATCAATAAAGCACATGCCAAAGATGAATTACTTAAGTACTACGCCAAAAATAACTATTTTAGAAATCAACATGGCAAATGCAGCATCTGAAATATATGCAAATTATGTTACTTTTAAAAGTCATTCATATGCTTTAAAACATAATACTATATCAGTAAAATAGACACAACACTGTTTCAGGAATTTTCATAGCAAAATTTCATCAAGTATCAAAAGTTAAAAACATGTGCAAAGTTATGCTACATTAGGAAAGATTTTTGAATCAATTTATCAATTTTTGGAGCAAGTGAAGTAATATCATCAAAAGTCAATCAATTTAACAATTTTCAAAAGTGAATCTCGACCCGGTTTTCCCGCTGCTCGTTTTGAGCCCGAAATCTTCGGAACTCTTCCATCATTTCCCAGAGTGGCGTTAGCTTAGCCGACACTTGATCCATAAAACTTTTCAGCGTTTCTTGAATAATGTCAAGAGACTTTTTGAGTTCTTCATATTACTGGGGTTTGTTCGGGGGCATGGTCAGCTCTCTTTTTTGGAGAAAAATCAACTTTTTAAGTAATTTGAAGATAGTTGTAATCGCAGAGAAGCACGCCACGCGTCCTGCTGTATAACCCCGGAACCGGAAGTCTACACACACACACACACCCAGACAAACATCAATAAATAAATAAATAAATAAATAAATAATTAAAAAAGTGATAAAATGATAGAATGTAGAGACCTGGCTTTGTCCTGAGGTGGGGAAACGATATTTTGGGGACATGTCCACACCAGCGACCCCCCAACCCAAGTTCACGGAGAACACTACCACAGAACCCCCCAGATCCGATCAAAAGAGTCAGACCCAGGAGATCCCACTGCGGCTACAGCAGAATGGGAGCTACAGCATTTACAGCGTCTGCCACCGTTTGCCACTCAAGTAAGTGCCTTTTTGGCATTAGTAATGCCCAGACTGTGTATTCCAAACAACATTTTTCTCCTCTTTTCCATCTCCCCAACGATAACTTCTACTTCACATTGAGTGAAGTTACGTTTTTTTGATTTCTTCTCCGTGTTTGCCATGATTTCCAAATCAATGAATATTAACTTGTGCGCGTTTCACGGACTATTTATACGGACTATGCGGGAACCTCCCAAATGGATAAATAAAGTTGTCTATCTATCTATCTATTTATGGGCAACGTTGGGCGTGTCATGAAGCCGCAAAAGCTGCGCTACATTTAGAATTGATTGTGATTTATTAAGGGAAAAATCCGTAAGATGTGCGTGCGCACGGTTTTATAAACCCGAATATTTCTTTGCGTATGCACGTCTTATGTTTCATCCGTACGCCACTTCTGATGCAAATCCTATGCAAAGTTTTTTAAATGAGGCCCCAGGTGACTTGGCCATTTAAGAATATTCCACTTCTTTGCTTTAATAAACTCCTGAGTTGCTTTGGCTGTATGTTTTGGGTCGTTGTCCATCTGTATTATGAAACGCCGTCCAATCAGGTTGGCTGCATTCACCTGGATCTGCGCAGACAGTATGTCTCTGAACACCTCAGAATTCATTGGGCTGCTTCTGTCCTGTGTCACAGTGCCACTAGCAGCCATGCACGCCCAGACCATCACACTGCCTCCACCATGTTTTACTGATGATGTAGTGTGCTTTGGAACAGGAGCTTCTCCACGCCTTCTCCATACTTTTCTCTTGCCATCATTCTGGTAGAGGTTGATTTTGGTGTCATCTGTCCAAAGAATGTTTTTTCCAGAACTGTGCTGGCTTTTTAGATGCTTTTTAGCAAAGTCCAATCTAGCCTTCCCATTCTTGAGGCTTATGAGTGGCTTGCATCTTGCAGTGTACCCTCTGGATCTACTTTCATGCAGTCTTCTTTTGATGGTAGACTTGGATATTGATACGCCTACCTCCTGGAGAGTGTTGTTCACTTGGTTGGCTGTTGTGAACGGGTTCCTCTTCACTATGGAAATGATTCTGTCATCATCCACCACTGTTGTCTTCCATAGACGTCCAGGTCTTTTTGCGTTGCAGTTTCACCGGTGCTTTATTTCTTTCTCAGGATGTACCACACTGTTGATTTTGCCACTCCTTATACTGTAGCAATTTCTGGCATGGTTTTTTCTTCTGTTTTCTCAGCTTAATGATGGCTCCTTTCAACTGCATGGAGAGCTCCTTTGACCGCATGTTGTCTGTTCACAGCAAAATCTTCAAAATGCAGCACGAGTCCTCTAATCAACTCAAGGCCTTTTATCTGCTTCACTTGATGACATAACAAGGGAATTGCCCATGCAATAGCATGGAAGTCAATTGTCCAATTACTTCTGAGCCCATGAAATGAAGGGATTGTGTTTAAAAAATGCTTTAGTTTTTCACATTTTCATGCAATCTTTTTGTTCAACCCATGGAATAAAAGCTGAAAGTCTACACTTCAATGGAATCTGAGTGGTTTTATTTAAAATTCACTTTGGTAATGTACAGAAACTAAATTAGAAAAAATGTGTCTCTGTCCAAATATTTATGGTCCTGGCTGTATACACCTTGGGTGTAAAAAGATTCATAATCCCTGTTGTGACAGTAAAATATGTCCAACACAAAAAGGTTTCTGCTCTCAACTGTTGGACAGGACAATTTAGAAAAAAACAAAGACATTCATCTCTCTGTTAAAGGCAGGACTGTTGGCCCTGACTAAGCTCACCCCCACTTTCCATCATCTGTTTATAGGCCCTCCACCTAGTTTACTACCTTATCCTGCTGGAAAAATCGCTAGCATTATTGGAGCTATCCACAATGGTGGGTAGGGCACTGAGGGGACATCTCCTGAATACTCAGTGATGTCCCATCACCCTCCCCACCAAGGGGCCCTACATGTCTAAGTTGCAAATAAAACCGAGAGAGGAGGGGCCCATTCCATACGGCAACCATGAGAGGGGGACCACTGCCAAGTAGCTCCTCCCCCCATGGTGCATCGCAGGCTAAACCCCCCAACCCCTCACCCTAATATGAGATTATATGACGAAAGGGGTAAGTTGGGGACAGCTGGTAGACTGTCCCCCAGCGGTCAAACAGCTGTCCCCCAGCCCACCCCAGCATAGGGCCCAGGTCCCCTCAGAGAGGATCCAGAAAGCGCCGCCCCCCCAGAGCAAGCCCAGGCCCCCGCCCCCAGGCGCTGCCCCTGGGAGAGCTCTGGTCAGGCCTCGACGGGACAGAGAAAGCCTGACCGCCAATTGCCTCAGCGGAGACCCCAACCTGTCAAACCTCAAGGTCCCGTACCAAAAGTGGACCCTTCCCCTCCCCCAGGCAGCCCCCCCACAGGACAGGGCCAACAAGCCCCCGCCCCCCCAGACCCCATAGCCCTTGTGGATACCACCCAGAGCGATTGCGGGTCCCAAGAGGGTTGCCCCGCCCCGTCTCAGAGCCAGGGAAAGAGTGATCCCAGCCCCAGGTGTAGATGGGCAGCCCATCCAGTGCCACTGGACCTCCCCCCCCCGAGCAGGGCCCCCCGCCAACCTCCCCCAGCACAGGCAAAAGGACCACCCCCTAAGCCAAGCCAGAGCATCACTCAACCCCCCCAGCCACTAAAACCTCCCACACCCGAGCCCGGAAGACCGCACAGCACCCAAGCCCACCCCACCCCACCCAGGCACCGTACCTGATCTCCCGACTAACCGAGTCCCCACCGCCCCCCAATGGGCACTGATAGGCCTTGACTCCCACCCCTAACCACGGCAGACAGACAAGGAGCCGCGATGACCAGGCATCCCACCCCCTAAGTCATGGAGTTAGCAATGGGAGACCAGAGAGACTGAGTTCTTTCAAAGTTACTTGAACTTTGGGCTGACATTTTTTCCAAGCTGATATGATCAAACAGCAGATTTCTGTATTGACTTATTTATATTTTTCTTGTTTTTCCAATTTATTAAAATTGTTTTTTTAGCAATACAAAGAGTAATGAAAATGATAGATATTCTCTTATGCCAGAGTCTGATGGTCTGCACATGTGTCTATGTCTGTAGAGTCTCTGGAGCTGATTGCTACTGCAGCCGATCACTCCAATGCCGCAATCAGGAAGATGGTAAGACTGAGGGATTTTAAAGCAACAGAAATATCTTTCTGGAATTGAGGTATCATTTATAGCTACATACTTCAGAACAAGACCTAATGAGTTAAAAACTGGAGTTAACATTAATATCATAGATTCATCACTTATGATGATGGAAAATCATACAATTACTTGTGTGCTTGTCAGTGAACCAAAAGAACCTAAATTCTATTTTTCCACCAGGAACGCATGAGGAAGCTTCTGAAGGTGTACGAGTTGTTGGGTGGAGAGGAGGACATTGTTAATCCCACAAACGAGCTGCTCAAAGAAGGACACATCCTCAAACTGTCCAACAAAAATGGCACCACCCAGGACCGATACCTGATTCTGGTATTAAGTTTATTTTTTAAGCTTTGCTGATCTGGGTCCAAAGCAGCGGCAATAATGATAATTTGTATGTTCCACAGTTTTATGACCGGCTGCTTTACTGCGTCCCTAAGCTCCGGCTGATTGGTCAGAAGTACAGCGTGCGTGCACGCATTGACGTTAATGGCATGGAGGTGAGGCTTCCTGCTCTGAGGGATTTATCACCTTAAACCAATGGTTTATAATGATTTGGAGGGCTGCATGGCGGGCAGTAGTTAGCACCTGTGCCTCACTGTGAAAAGGCCCTGATTCAAATCCCAGCTTTCTGTGTGGAGTTTGCATGTTCTCCCAGTGCATGTGTGGGTTTTCTCTGGGGACTCTGGCTTCCTACCACAGTCCAAAAACACATTTTATTTTTTAATTAATTACTCTAAATTGTCCCTAAGTGTGACTGTTAGTGTTTGAGGGTATGTATTTGCATGGCACAGCGACAATACTGGCGACCTGTCCTAGATGGACCACACGTTCGCCCAACAGTAGCCAGATTAGGCTCACTGAAAGGTGTACAGCGGGTTAAGGAAATGGATGGATGAAGTTCAGGACTTGATTTAGGTTACTCTTTTTTTTAGACTGGAATAAATTTTTAAAATTTCGATTTTAAATGGACTCTTAGAAACCTCTACTCTGAACTTTTACAGAGTGACTGAGTTACTCACCAGATCTCTAAGGACCCAGCTTCTGTTATAAAAACTATCCAGGGTTCTGTCCTTTAAAAATGTGATTATAATGATTGCTTGACTTGATAATTAACTTTTTGTGAAGCACTCTTACAACCTTGATTAAAAATGGCACATTATAAGAAACTAAATTAAATTTTATTTGAATTGGGGTAGCACTTGTTGAAGCCTTAAATACCATCTACATCATCACTGATTTAAAGGAAAAATTAGTTTTAGTGCTGCTTAATATGAATGCATCCTCAAATCATTGATTAGGAAATGCTTACAGACTAGAAAAGTGGTTGGACTTATCAGGTAGTGTCCATAGGTGGTATCCATATCTTGAATAATCATATTGTTTCCACTGTGACCATTTATTTTATTTATCCTTTTATCCTATTTAATGATGTAAAACCCATTGAGGTCACCCTCAAAGAGGTCAGCACCACACTTCAAACGAAAATAGTTATAATATTAAACAAAACAATGACCTTGGAGTTATTACAATTTAAAATGTATAAGGTAAAGCAAGGGGGCTGTGTTGTGAAATATAGTCAGATTGAATGTGCTTAAGCTATCATCATTAGAATAATAACATTTAGGAGATGCAAGGTGCACTGGTAATCAGTATCAAAATTAAAATTAGGTTAAAAACAATGCCATTGCTGTATGAAATCTTTTTTTCTTTTACACATAAAGTAATGAAGAAATTAGAATGAAACAGGTTTAGACCATTTCAGTTCAGTTTGGAGAGAGTTCCAAGCAGAGGCATCAGAAAAACTGAATGTATGATTCATAAATCTGAATCTCCATGACATGTAAATGCCCCAGAATTTGAATTTTTGGACCTCAGCGGTCCAGCCAGTAAATTCTCAGTCACTCATAATGGAATAATGTTCCACAGTTCTTCAGATGACATTTAATTTTTGAAGCCCACCATTGTAGACCAGTAGTGTCAAACATCCTGAATGTTGTCAGTCAATCGGCTTCCTTCTTGAAAATATGAATAAAAGCTACCTAAAAACTGATTTTTAGAGGAATTTAAACCGCAAGTGGCTTTGTATGACCCTCCGGCACTCCTCGCTCCCCGACCTCACTTGCTACGTAGCTACTACATGTCCCTTGCCAGCACTCTATACACCTGGACTACGTTAAAATTACTTCCCTACTCCCTAACTACTAAGAAAAACAATCTAGTGCCCTGGGGGGTATTCCAGAAAGCAGGTTATGCTAGCTCCCATGGTAAGTTTGAGGCTAAGGAAGTGTACAACCTCAGCTTTCAGTTCCAGAAATGGAAGTATGTTTCAGGGTAGGTCAAGTTGCCATTGCAACTCATGCTCTGAACATAACCTGGTCTGGAGCAGGTTTAGTTGAAGTTTAGTTTGTTAACAGAGAGGTGAAGCAGCATGGCGTGCCCATTTGAAGATGATTTAGTGGATGAAGAAGCTCAGATGATACTTTTTCCACCATGAGAGGGTGATAAGACCACATATGTATGTTGGAAAAATAAACTTTTTTACTTTGATCTAACTTAATTATTTACTTTAGTTAAGATAAATCTTTTTTTTCCAGTTCAGTCAACTTAAAAATAACACTTTATCATTTTTTTTAACTTTCATTCAAATTCATTCAATAAAGTAGGTGTAACCTTAGTGCTGCTGCCAGATTGGTAGCGCAAAGAATTGTGGGATACCATTCCCTCTGCCTGTCTGGACTGATTATGGTTTAAGTGTGGGTTTTTGACCAAAGTGTTTAGCTGTTTTACTGTGAGTTATTTTCTCCTGTTATATTTCATTATTTTTGCACCATGAGTGAGAGGGAGGGAGAGGATGGTGATTATTTAGCACCACTATTGCTCCACAATGTCATAAGAACTGAAGTTAAATTCAGAGTTATGATAGATAAGGGATGGGCAATTATTTTGACTCACGGGACACATAGGGTTTTAAAATTGGATAGAAGGGCCGGACCATAAGCAGATTTGTGGAGTGAAAAATAACATGGAATCTGGATGAAAACATTTGGATTGAAAATTATATTTTAAAACAGAACATTTTAGAGTTTATAGGTTAAAACTTTTGTTATCAATTTAGAGCCAATTGCAGCAATGGCTTAATGTACCTCGGGTAAAACTTGGAGTAATGCTGCGTTCATGTGGTGTTTGAACGATAGGTGTCATGATCGGGCGAAAGTTCAGAGTGACTCAAATGCTGAAGCTCGGAGGAGACTCAGACAACGAGGTAAGTTTAGGAGATTTAATGGAGAGGTAAATGAGTGATGATTCTTTCCAGGCGGAGGCGCAGCTACTGGCTGGAGGTTTCTTGCAGCAGACTTCCAAGGGTGAATACATGGGAGACCAGAGGACAGCGACCAGGTGAGTATCCGGAGAGATTTTTCCTGAGGCAGAGCGAAAAGCACAATGAGTATGCAAAAAGTGGCAATATACATGAGCATGAGATAATAGGAGAATAAGACCATAGGAGGAACAACGAACTGGCATCGAGTGAAGGTCCAGAAGCTCCTTAAGAAGGCTGCAGAGATGATGAGGTGAGTGGGAACAGCTGGTCGCATCCAGAGCAGAGCAGGCGGGGGAGGGGCTGACAGAGGCACCATGACAGTACCCCCCCCCCCTCAACCACCGCCACCTGGCGGTCCAAGGCGCCGGTCAGGATGAGCGCGGTAGAAATCATCGATGAGGGTATGGTCCAGAATGAGGGAACGGGAGATCCAGGAACGTTCCTCTGGACCATACCCCTCCCAATCCACCAAGAACTGCACCCCCCGCCCACGGCGCCGGACGTCCAAAATATTGCTGACCGTGAAGGCAGGGGCGCCGTCAATGGTACGGGCGGGTGGCGGGGAAGTGGACGGCGGGCAAAGCGAACTCTCGGAGACCGGCTTAATTTGGGAAACGTGAAATGCAGGGTGAATTTTGAGAGCTGCTGGGAGGCGTAGCCTGACACATGTAGGATTGATGATGCGATCAATAGTGTAGGGCCCAATAAACGTAGGGGAGAGCTTGCGGGACGAAGCCTGGAGGGGAATGTTACATGAAGATAACCAAACCTTCTGGCCAGGCTGGTAATTGGGACTCACCCCCCTGTGGCGGTTGGCCATCTGGCAGTTGCTCTCCTTTGTGCGGAGGAGAGCCGCCCTGGTCTGCAGCCAGATGTCCCGACAACGTTGAATGTGAAGCTGGACCGAGGGCACTACCAGATCCAATTCCTGTGAAGGAAACAAAGGGGGTGAGTAACCCAGGGAGGCTTCGAATGGAGACAAGCCAGTGGCTGTAGACGTATGGGTGTTATAGGCATATTCAGCCCACACCAGATACTTAGACCAGTCTGCATGGTTTTGGGCCGCCAGGCACCAAAGAGCTCTTGATTCGCCCGTTCCGCTTGTCCATTGGCTTGAGGGTGGTAGCCAGAAGTCAGACTGACGGTGGCTCCGAGGGCGGAGCAAAAGGCTGTCCAGACTTGTGAAGTGAACTGTGGACCCCGATCAGAGACTATGTCACAAGGGATCCCATGATGCCGGAAGACGTGATGGATGAGGGCGTCGGCTGTTTCCGTAGCTGTGGGTAACTGAGGTAAAGGTATAAAATGAGCGGCTTTGGAGAACCGGTCGATGACCGTTAGAATGACCGTATGGCCCTGGGACGGGGGAAGCCCAGTAACAAAGTCCACAGCTATGTGGGACCAGGGACGGCTAGGCGTGGACAAAGGGTGCAACAACCCGGAGGGTGGTCGGTTGGAAGTTTTGGAGCGGGCATAAGTGCTGCAGGCAGCGATGTATTCCTTAACGTCCTGCTCCAGCGAGGCCCAGAAAAAACGGCGTTTTTTAGCACCACTATTGCTCCACAATGTCATAAGAACTGAAGTTAAATTCAGAGTTATGATAGATAAGGGATGGGCAATTATTTTGACTCACGGGACACATAGGGTTTTAAAATTGGATAGAAGGGCCGGACCATAAGCAGATTTGTGGAGTGAAAAATAACATGGAATCTGGATGAAAACATTTGGATTGAAAATTATATTTTAAAACAGAACATTTTAGAGTTTATAGGTTAAAACTTTTGTTATCAATTTAGAGCCAATTGCAGCAATGGCTTAATGTACCTCGGGTAAAACTTGGAGTAATGCTGCGTTCATGTGGTGTTTGAACGATAGGTATCATGATCGGGCGAAAGTTCAGAGTGACTCAAATGCTGAAGCTCGGAAGGAGACTCAGACAACGAGGTAAGTTTAGGAGATTTAATGGAGAGGTAAATGAGTGATGATTCTTTCCAGGCGGAGGCGCAGCTACTGGCTGGAGGTTTCTTGCAGCGGACTTCCAAGGGTGAATACATGGGAGACCAGAGGACAGCGACCAGGTGAGTATCCGGAGAGATTTTTCCTGAGGCAGAGCGAAAAGCACAATGAGTATGCAAAAAGTGGCAATATACATGAGAATGACATAAGACCAGGGTATGCACCATAGGAGGAACAACGAACTGGTGTCAAGTGAAGGTCCAGAAGCTCCTTAAGAAGACTGCAGAAATGATGAGGTGAGTGGGAACAGCTGGTCGTGTCCAGAGCAGAGCAGGCGGGGGAGGGGCTGACAGAGGCACCATGACAAAAAACAACAAATCTTCCAACACCACATGGATGCTAGAGCAGGTTCCAAACATTTCCTTGTGAGGCCACAATAACTTTTTCTTTAAATTTCTTTTATCTTTCTTTTATTGTAAAGCCCTATAATAAAGCTTTGTT
Organism: Oryzias sinensis; assembly: GCA_037389245.1. Taxonomy (NCBI): domain Eukaryota; kingdom Metazoa; phylum Chordata; class Actinopteri; order Beloniformes; family Adrianichthyidae; genus Oryzias; species Oryzias sinensis. The sequence goes on along the minus strand of CM074492.1, from coordinate 32,860,108 downwards.
AAATCATGATCCTTTTAATAAAATAAATAACACTATTTATGAAATTAAAAAATGAGCAAATAACTTTGGTTTTCAAAGAAAAAAAGTCAGGTAAAAGTATACTGATATTTTAAAAAGAAAAAAACAATAAATAGTGGCCCCTCTGCCGTCATTGACCCGTTGAGACTTTGAGGGCTGCAGCTCCACACATCTCACAGTTTGCGCTAAAACTAAGCAGCTGTGTCCTGCACGTCTGTTTCTTACATTTTCACTTTTTCTCTTGGTTAAATTCTTAACCCTTCATAGAAATTAGGTCCAGGATCTTAGAAAGAAAACAAAGATCTGATCGCCATCAAAGATTTCTGAAGAGCTCTTCGTTTCTGGCACAGAGGAGATTGATTGACAGGGTCTCCAGCCAATCAGGACACAGATCATGGTGCGCTGTTTAAAAAAAGCAGCATAATCGCTCTACAAGAATGAGTTAAACCAGGAAGGATGAACTGCGATGTAGAAAGGGAAGACTGTCTTCTGTTTTATTTGACAGTGATTTTAGAGGTTTTCAGGTTGGCCAGATAAAAATAAAAAACATAGGTCTCTAAAATTGTTCCGTGGGCCGGACCAAACATGGATGCGGGTCCACCCGTAGTTTGCCTACCCTTGTGATAGATGAATATGTTATTCATTTTGCAAATCCACATTGAATCATTCATTTTAAAGTTAGAAAAATGAAAATATCTGCGGCCTCAAACTTAGACATGTGAGAGTTCAAGAAGTACAATAAATTAATATGGAAAAACATTTAATTGAATTGGAGTAAAATGACATCTATTTAGATGAATATGTAAATTGAGTTGTAAAAACAATTATTGAGTCTGATAGACGTAAGAAATTAGGTTGAACTTTTTTGATGGACTAATAATTTTCATACGTCTTCATTAAAATCTTACAATCCGTCTCACTGGAGTATAGCGCTCTTTTTTTTTTCCTTCATGCGTTTCCATGGTGACTCCGGAAATTGGTGATCCATTGAGAATGTCTTTATGTACTTGCCGTGCTGGTGCATTAAGTCTGGGTTACCGTTCAAGCGTAATTACACTAACCCATATCAGTCTTTTGGAACCGACATACCCAGAGTAAGCAAGTTTAGGCGGATTTCAGCCAGAGTTCAGGGTAGTTTAAACGTGTTTTCTGGAAAAAAAAACAGGATTTAAAAAAACAATTCAGACACCATGCTCACTACTTTTTTTTTTTTTAATGGCAACCTAGTGAGCATCGATGCACACTGGTTTTTCCCAGACTTCTGGGAAAATGTAGGTCACTCGATGTTGGAATTATAGATTTAGGCAGCACTACAAAATGGCAAACGCACAATATAGTGGACTGCCGTAAAATCCGGACTATAAGCCGCTACTTTTTTCGTGCGCTCACAGCCCTGCGGCTTATTCAGTGACGCGGCTTATTTATGGATTTAATTGGCGGCCGCCATGACCTTATTTTCCGACTCAGAGCATGAGTTGAATATGCTATCCAACTCTACGCAACAAGTCATTTATTTTTCAACACACCTCTTAGCAGCCAAACACCATGGACTTGACTTCAGGTCTTAGACACTTCAGTCATGGTTCAACAAAAAGAAACACACATGCCCGGCCGCATCCCAGAATCCTTTGGTGCCATTAGACCCAACGTGCACGTGATCGCCACTACAATATGATGCAACTTTCAATTTAAAAGCAAATATTAAAAGCAGCGTGAAAAAATCCACCACCACCAACGGGTTTGGAAAAGCCGGTCAGCTGCATGACGGAGAGAACGGCGCATGCTCATAAGTGAATTTACCTCTGAGTTACAGTGACACTAGTCCATCTATTTAGCAGCTCCGTAATATACGAGATGATCTTTTAAACGTACGTTTATTATTGTCATGTTATGGTTATTATGAAGCGCCTGTTCGCTCATCATTTTATTTTTAATCTGTGTGGTCAGTGCTTTTTTCTAGCAGAACGTACAGTTAGGTAAAGACTAACATGCACTAACAACATTTAGCCTGGATGAACATGAGTCGATGCGGGAAAAGCTGCAATCTGTAGCTTGGCTGCACGTAAATATGTGGGAATAACATCAGCCTTAATTTTGTCAGGACACGACTGGAAACACAAATTGACGTGATCGTTTGGACTGAGCGGAATTTTGCTTTGAAAAGCTCACAGCCTCCGTGTGAGCTGGAAACATGTTCTCCTGCTGCTCGTTCACATAGAGCTGCGGGGCCAATTGCAGTTTGAAGGCTCCCACACGTAACAACGCATCCACCCCTCATCTACAAAACGTTCAGTATTAAGTCCGATTGCTCTGCACAGACACGATTCGCTCTGTCCAGCGCAGAATGGGGACAAGGAGCGCGCGGGGCGAGCGCGGAGCGCAGAGGCGTCCTCGGAACAACAGTGTTTGCTGAGGCGCGCGCTTTTCAGTCGCCGCTGCTTTATTTTACTGGTGTGTTTTTTTAACCAGCCCCGTTACTAGCATAATGCTGCCGCGACACACTTCCGTTCGCCAATCCATCCATTGTTGGTCCTTGCTCATTCTTAAACACGTACAACAGTGTGGCGAGCCGGGGATTAGACCCGCATTTAGCCCCTAAGACTCATGGGAAATTAAGGATCGTGGATGTAAATTTCCTCATCATAACTGAGGGATGTAATTTTGATTATATGGTTACTGTTTGTTATTATATGTATGATACCTAGATTGTCAATAATTTAAAAAAACTAAAAAATAATAATAAAAAAAACATAACTGAGGAACTTGTGAACAGAATTGAGGTCCATGCTGTTTGGCGGATGTGGGTACAGTGATCCCTTGCTATATCACGGTTTACTTTTCACGGTTTCGCTACTTCACGGATTTGGATTGTGTATTGTGTTCTGCATTCTGATTGGCTAAAAAGTCACTCAGCGAGTAGCTCAAGAATGGGACCCTTTGATGAGCCGTTCATTACAGTTCTCCAACATAATCGATGGTGGCATGTCGGTGTATAAGGATCTTTAGCAAAGAAGAAAAAAGAGCGACAACAACTGCCGATCACTATGTTCCTCTCCCGAACAAACACACCTGCAGCTGCACCACGGGCTTCAGAAGGAAAAAATGCTGCAGAGGATGCAGCGGCTCAGTATGAAGAGCAGTGAAAAAGAAGACCGGAGTCACTATCTGTCCCACTGTACTTTTTTATTTTTTTTATAATCATTTTAAATTTTCTTCCGTTTAATCCACTCGGGTCGCGGTGGGCGGGGCTAATCTCCGCAATTTAAAGCCTTCTGTTCTTATCGATGATTGAAATTATTATTTGACAGCACACTACAGAAGTTATTTGTTGAAAAAACGTTTCTAAAGTACTTTTATTCGTTAAAAAAACAATTGATTTAGCCTGTTAAATGGTTTGTTCTTTCTTTTCAATGTATAATAGTGTATTTCATTGTATAATAATTGTAAAAAAAATAAAGGCAAGGCAAGGCAAGGCAAGTTTATTTGTATAGCACAATTCGTACACAAAGTAATTCAAGGTGCTTCACAAAACAGAAAAATGCATTAAAATCACAATACATCATAGAAATAATCATCATAAAATTTACTTTAAAAGAAAAGGAAAAAAAAAGATTTAAAAAGAAAGGAAGGAAAGAAAAGTGCAGATAGGACCTTTCAGTCATATACACGGCTAAACAGAAAAGTTTTCAGTCTAGATTTGAACATGAACACAGAAGAGGCCTGTCTTACGCCTTCAGGGAGGCTGTTCCAGATTTTAGCTGCAGAATATTGAAACGCTGATTCCCCTTGTTTAGTTCTGACTCTGGGAATCAACAGGAGGCCGGCCCCTGAGGTCCTCAGAGTACGAGATGGTTCATATGGCACTAACATGTCAGAGATGTACTTTGGTGCGTGGCCATGGAGAGACTTGTACACAAGCAGAGCTGCTTTGAAGTCTATTCTTTGAGGTACAGGGAGCCAGTGCAAAGACCTGAGCACAGGACTAATGTGATCATACTTCCTGGTTCTGGTCAGGACTCGAGCAGCAGCATTCTGGATGTACTGAAGCTGTTTTACAGCTCGTTTGGACAGGCCGGTGAGCAGGCCGTTACAGTAGTCTAACCTACTGGAGACAAATGCATGGATAAGTATCTCCAGGTCTCGCTTTGAGATTATGTTTTTGATTTTGGCAATGTTTTTCAGGTGGTAAAATGCCGCTGATGTTACTGACTTGATATGTCTGTTAAAGTTCAGGTCAGAGTCCATGATTACCCCTAGATTTCTGACTTGATTTGAGGGTTTAAGAGACAGAGAATGAAGGTAGCTGCTGACAATTTCTCTTTGTTTCTGTGGGCCAAAAACAATAACTTCGGTCTTGTCTGAGTTTAGCTGGAGAAAGTTGTTCTGCATCCACGCGCTGATCTGTTGGAGGCAGTGGTTGAGAGAATCCACCGGCCCATATTCACCTGTTGTCAGTGACACATAGATCTGAGTATCATCTGCATAGTTGTGATAAGATATGTTATTACTGCGTATTAACTGCCCTAGTGGCAGCATGTAGAGGTTGAACAGAAGGGGTCCCAGGATCGATCCCTGGGGCACACCACAAGTCAAGGCCATGTAGTCTGAGACACAACTCCCAATTTCAACAAAATATTTCCTGTCTTCTAGATAAGACTTGAGCCAACTTAGGGCAGATCCAGAGATGCCAACCCAGTCTTGGAGTCTGTGCAAAAGGATCCCATGATCAACAGTATCAAAGGCAGCGCTCAGGTCTAGCAGGATTAAGACAGAGACTTTTCCATCATCAGTGTTCAGGCGGATGTCATTGGTTACCTTGATAAGAGCAGTTTCTGTGCTATGATGGGGTCTAAAACCTGACTGGAAAACATCAAATGAATTGTTTAATAAGAGAAAGTCAGTGAGCTGTTGGTAGACAACTTTTTCAAGGACTTTTCCTAAAAATGGCAGATTAGAGATAGGTCTGTAATTATTCAGTACAGTGGGATCAAGACCGCTCTTTTTCAGGAGGGGTTTAATGACTGCTGTTTTTAAGGCCTCTGGAAATATTCCAGATTGAAGAGACATGTTAACTATTTGAGTAATTGATGGCAACACACTGTTCAGGACAGACTTTAGAAATCTAGTGGGTAACACATCAAGGCAGCATGTAGACGAGCTCAGACGGGTGATGGTCTCTTGGACAGTTTGGTCAGTGACAGGTACAAAGTGAGTCAGCTTAGAGTGAGTAGGTGGCCGTTGGATAGTTATATGTGTTGTGGAGTTGATGGCTTTTTTAATGCCCTGAACCTTGTCATTGAAAAATACAGCAAACTCATTACATTTAGGTGTACAAACCAATTCTATTGGTAGCTGGGTTGGAGGGTTAGTTAATCTGTTAACTGTTGTGAACAGGATACGAGAGTTGCTGCTGCAACTTCCAATTATTTCAGAGAAGTACCTTTCCCTTGTTCTGCATAAGATCTGGTTGTAAGCGTACAACTCCGCCTTACATATTCCATAATGAACCTGGAGTTTTGACTTGCGCCACTTTCGCTCGGCTCTGCGGCACTGTTGTTTCTGTGCCCTGACTAGATCATCATTCCTCCAGGGAGCTTTCTGTCTATGTTTTCTCAATTTAACCTTCATAGGGGCAATAGCATCCAGAACATTCAAGATGCTAGAAGTAACAGAATTCAGCATTTCATCAACATTGGCACCAGAGACGTTTTCAGGGTCTATCATTTCTACAAACTGTGCCCTAGTGCTCTCATTTATTTGTCTCCTTTGGACAACTGCAGGGCCAGGCGGTGGTTTGGGAGCAACAGACAGGTCAAAGAATACACAGAAATGATCAGAGAGGGCGACATCAACCACACTGACATTGTAAATAGTAACCCCCCTTGTGATGAGCAGGTCCAGAGTGTCCCCTCTGCTGGTTTCTACTTCACGGGTTTTGCTTATCACGGGTTCTATTTGGAACGTAACCCCCGCGATAATCAAGGGATCACTGTATATTCAAACACTCAACCATGACGCAATGCTGTCTCCTCCCACAGTGTGTCAATGAGTCGCGCTCAATCTGAGAGTCAGGTCGCGATTTGTCAGGCTGATCACGTTACCTAGTACATGCGGCTTGTATTTTGACGCGGCTTGTATATGTACAAAAGAAGTAAAACACGTGAAAATGGGTGGGTGCGGCTTGTAATCGGGTGCGCTTTATAACCCGGAAAATACAGTATATAGAAAGGAACACTACAGGAAGTCCTTTGTCCCAAATGTAGTTTCACTATCTAGGACCGCTGAAACGGCTGCTGAATTTACTTATTTTTGATGAAGTGTACTTTTGCTTCCATTTTTATAACTATTTTTATTCTTCCTCATGCTACTTGTTTTTCTAACTGCTATATTTCTTGTTTGGCTGCTGTAACAACTGAATTTCCCTCCAGGAATCAATTAAGTCATGTCTTACCCTATCTTTAAAAGAATCAGAAAAAGGAAACTTTTGGATTTCCTTGGCAACTGAGGTTTTTTTTGTTAACCACGCGCACATTCCTAATATAGTCAAATTTTAAGCTATATCTTTTAGTTCGGCTTGAACAATGTTGACAATATTCATTATATTCTGGTAAAAAATGTTTGAGTAACAGTAGATTGCAACTTTTGCAAACTCACCACATTAGTTCCCTCTGAGAGTGGAGTCTTTGCAGATTCCAAGAAGGAGCCCAGGGGCCTCTTTTCTTTTTCTCTTCTGTTTCCAAAAACTGATACTAAATGTCTGTCTAAAGCTCAAGGAGACCAGCAGCCCTGCTGTTCCCAGGACCTTCCTTGTGTCTGGAAAGCAGAGATCCCTGGAGCTGCAGGCCCGGTATGCCCAGAGCATGTGCCCCAGGGTGTGTACATAATTACTGTTGCACTGACTGCTATTATATGTTTACAGGACGGAGGAGGAAAAAAAGGAATGGATCCAGGTGAACACTCACTCCTGTCTGGTCAAACCCTTTAGAACATAAAAAGGCCCTGAGAGTTCCAGCTTTGTGTTACACACACACACTTGGTGACAGTACATGTGACCTGCAAGGCCTGAACTTCTGAAGAGTTTTATGAGTCAGCATAACCCTTCATTGTCTCTTCAGGCCCTGCAGGCCGCAGTCCAGCGCCATGAACAGACCCCGGACAGCTTCCGTCCTCTGAGCTGCTCACTGCGAGATGACGAAACAACGCCCCCCCACTCCCCGGTATTTTAAGACAGTGCACCCCAGTATTGGCCTTTAGTGCTAGAACCTTACCAAACTGTGTATGTTCCTCCAGAGCTGTGTGGAACTGGGAAAGAGAGCCCCCACCCCAATTAGGGAGAAGGAGGTGACCCTATGCATGAAGTGTCAGGAGCCCTTCAACTCCATCACCAAGAGACGGCACCACTGCAAGGCCTGCGGACACGTGGGTGTCTCCCTACCCTTTTGTGTTCTCTACTTGTTGCCTTCGTTATGTGACCTTCTGCTTTTCTGTCCACCCTTCAGGTGGTTTGTGGAAAGTGCTCTGAGTTCCGTGCACGTCTATCATACGATAATAACCGCACCAACCGAGTGTGTGTGGACTGCTACATTATGCTGGTGGGCGTGTTGCCAGGGGCACTGAGTGGCAGTAACCAGAGGAGGCGATCCATTCTAGAGGTTTGTGTGATATCAATGTGACATCAGCAAAGGTGTGCATGTCAGTTACACTTGGTTGTTGTCATAGAAACAGGCCTCGCTGGCTGCAGAGAACAGTGTTATCTGCAGCTTCCTTCACATCATGGAGAAGGGAGTGGGGCGGGGCTGGCAGAAAGCATGGCTAGTCATCCCTGAGAACGAGCCACTGGTGCTCTATGTGTATGGAGCTCCACAGGTATGCAACAGCAGTGAGCGTGTTCAGAATGTTGGAGACTGCGCTGAGCGAAACCTTGATTCACTTGTGCTTTCCCAAAGGATGTGAAGGCCCAGCGCAGTGTGCCTTTGATCGGCTTCGAGGTTTCCTTCCCTGAGCCATGTGACCGCCTAGACAGAAGACATACTTTTAAGATCTGCCAAAGTCACCTGACCCTCTACTTCAGTGCTGAGGGGGAGGAGCTCCAGCGCAGGTGGATGGACGCCCTTTCAAGGGCTGGAAAGGGGGAAGAGCCTCTGATCCACCAGCCAATTGCTGAAAGCCTTGAGGAGGAAGGGGAGGAGCCTGTTGCTGAGCCTAATGGAGAAGACTTCTGATTTAGGATTATTGATGATGATCATAATGGTGATGGTGGTGCTAGTGTCACTGAAATATTTCCAGAACCAAACAAAACCTAACATAATTAGCCCAGAATAAATCTGGCACCAAGCATAGCCAGATTTAAATCACACAGAGTCATACCAAATTGTAGAATTTGTCTTTACCTGTAGGCTGAGCTTCAACACTTTACCTTTTTTGCAGTTCATCATTTTTTTTAACCCTTGTGCTATCTTAGATAACCCCACCCTTGTTCTCCCTACCATGACAAAGGTGGATAAAGGTGGAAAGATTTCATGTAATCCATGGACACCAGTGAAGATCACAAATCATTGAAGAAAAAAGGTTCAGAGCACTGTCTAGTGGGTCTAGATGACCCAACTCACAACATTAAAGTGCCTAGGATAGCACAAGGGTTGCAGGCGTCTCTGACACTGTTTTGTACTTATGACTCTGATTCACTGGATATGTTTGAGTCCTAAAAGTTTAAAAAAAAAAAATAGACCTCCAAGGGGCGCTGCTGCAATCCTCATCAATGAAATGTCCACCAGACCCTTTCTACACAGATGGACAAAATTATTGCGACCCTGTGGTCAATGAAAGAAAAACTCAGAATGGTGAAGAAATAACTTGAATCAGAAAAAAGTAACAAATAAAAAAATCAACTGATATTCAGACAAAATTATTTGCAACAATCCATCTTCAGAACTTGTGCAGCCTATTTACAAAAATAAAATCTTAAAATAGACCTGAACAAAGCGGTGGCACCCTTAACTTAATATGTTGTGGCTTTTGAGGCAATATTTGCAATCAAACAATTCCTGCACCTTTTGACAGGTGTTTTGATCTGCTCCTCGTGAGCAAACTGCTTCAGTTTTCTCTGGTTTAAAGGGTGGCTTTTCCAGATAGCAGGTTTCAGCACCTTCCAATTAAGTTTAATAGGATTTGGGTCAGGGCATACTGAAGACCACTGTAGAATAGTCCAGTGTTTTCCTCTTAGCCATTCTTGTGGGTAGGTCTTTAGTTGGTTGTTTTGGGTAATTGTACTGTTGCAAGACCCATGACTGTGACCAAGCTTTCTGAGACAGGCCAGCACATTTCTCTCTTTAAGAAGCCCTGTGCTACATGAAGTAAAGGAGCCCAAAACATAACAAAGCCTCCTCCATGTTTCACAGTAGGAAACGTAGCAGTTTTAGTAGCTTTATGGCTAGTTTAGCACATTCCAGTTAGGCATTTTTATGAGTTGTTTTAAACAATGGTGTGTTCCTATGTATTCTCCCATTAAGTCCACTTTAGCTCAAACAGCGACAGATATTGTGATCTGACAGATCTTCCTTGAGCTTGAAGTCCAACTTTTATCTCATTTTAGAAGTTTTCTGGACTCTTGTTACTATAAGTATTATTGTCACAAGAACAGGCAGACGGCTGGATCCAAATGCAGCAGGTTTATTAGTTCATCTAAAAGTCAATAAAGCTAAATCAGGGTAAGGCAGGCAGGAGTCGATAACAGGCATAAGTTCATCTGAGGAGAGACAGGATGGTCAAAATACTAGCAAACAGAGTCATGGTCAGGAGATCAGGTCCAAATATAACCCTCGGTAATGAGCCGAGCTCAGTGCATATTACACAGAGCTGTGTAGGTATGCTGTGGTTGATTGAGTGAAATGAGAGTCAGGTGTGAAGCATACAGGAAATGCGGTTAGAACTGTGGATATGGTTCCCGATGGTGACCAGAAGGGGGAGACAGAGTTCTGACTTCTGACAATTATCCATTTCTGTAATTTGTCATCAATAATATGTGTAACGGGAACATCAAGCTGCTTGGAGATGATCTTCTAGCTTTTATCCATTTATATTTATTACTGGATTGGCCTTAACCTATTTGCTGTTGTACACCACACACTGTTCCAGTTTAGGACAGGCAGCCATCACAAAAATCAGACTGAACTGGCTCCCTCATTTCTTAACCTATTTTCACAAAACATAACTTGAAGTAGAACTTGGAAAAGTATTGTTCTTGTGTTATATTTAAATATTTGCTGTCTCTAAAGATTAATCTGTGAATAGTGCAAGAACTGTGCCTTCTAGTGTTAAGAGGTAACACATTGGTGTCAAATTAACAGCTTTTAAATGTTGTTGATTTTTTTCTTTTGCCTAAATACCAGAATCTATATACAGAGCTTGTAAATGCGTGTCATCCAAACCCAGAAAGGAGGGGGATTGTTGAAGTTCAATTGCACAAATGGCTGTTAAACACTACAACTTTTATTTTCTTTTATTATTTTTGCATTACAAATATGTCAGATACATCTCAATACCATTCAAAAATTAAATTCAAATAGATATTTTCATATGCCTTTGAAAATAAATAGCTTTGTGTTCTCAACAGAACACATATTGTATGTGCTTCTGCAGCAGAGATGTGTGTAGACGTGCAGTATGATGCACATTGTAGGTGACATTCTGCTGACAACATGATAGCAGTTATGGAATCTGATGTTCGCAGAAGTCTGCCAAGATCTTTGAGGTTTACTAGAGTGAACGCTTCTGCTAATCTTTTAGATGGAGCACTTGGCAGAAGATATCCTCTACAAGATACTTCTTTGGAAGATTTCTTTACAATCCAACTTATATAAGAAAAATAAACACTGCAATTTATAAGACAAACTATGGCGCAACTTCATATAATGCTGTAAGAATAAGCATGGAAAACTTTTTTTTGTTCCAATGACTGATCACTTGTCAAAGACAATCCAGTTAATTAGTTAATGAAAATATAGCAAATTATGGAGTTATGAAGTCATATTAAGTTTTGGCTATGACGAATCTGTAGAACATTTAAGAAAGCAGGATATTGTTAACAATTTGCCATCAACTAGTCCACTAACTGCTGTTTAATAAGTTTTATACAGATCTGTAAATTACGAGAAAAGTCGTTTGCTTGGTTATTAGAATTTAGCAGCGTGGATTTAAACTAGTCTAATACAGTCTTCAGCTACAAAGCTGTTTGTAAAGGTAATTTTATTCCTGCACTACAACCCCAACATCTCTCTTTGTCAAATTCAGAGGTAATAAACATTAAAGTAAAATATTAAAACATATAACATCAAAAAATGTAGAATGATGTCCCAAACTGGCATGCTAGCACTCACTTTAGCAGCAACTTCACACCTCATTTCTCTATTACAATGTGATTACTATCCTGTGAAAGGTGAGTTCTCTCTGATTATTTTCTTGGAATAATTTTTGCAGTTGATTACAAAACATTGCACCCCCTTTTGTGATTCCTTGCGTTCTTGTTTGGACCTATTTATTAATTTGCTCAGCAAGATGGGCACGACTCAATGGCAGATTTTTACAAAGTGTTGCTTAAGTAATGGTGCATGTGTGTCATGTCGTATGTCACCTGATAGCTGATCCAGTAATATTTATCGATGCCTATGTCTTTGACATGCTTGTTTATAATTTTCCTTGTAATCTCCTGGGACAAGTCATTCCTTCACTTCCTCTGGTCCATGTTGAATGTGGTACACACCATGTCACCAAACAGCACAATTACCACCTGTAGCCTTTTATATACACCCACTGACTGATTACAAGAGTGAAGACACTTGTCATGCTAATTTTTAGACACACCATGGATCAACATGTTTCTTTGTTTACATTATTTTCTTTTTTGGCTAGTGGTACCATTATTTTTGTCCATGCCTGTTATATGTTTTTTTTCTTGTAAATAATTCTGTTAAAGCATGGTTGAAAAGCAATTACTATTTATTTGGTTGGATTCAAGAAATTTCTTTGACCATTGTGAGTTTTTCTTTCAGTAACCCAAGGGTACCAACAATTTTGTCCACGTGTGTGACTCGTTGGTCTATTCTGGCCACAAAAACCCCAAAGTCATTGAGCCATAACTTATTAAAGTTTTGGAACTGTTAAAGAACCAGAAGATATATATAGATCCAACCAAAGTTCTGACCAACTGCAGCTCTTTTTACCAACCAAGACAAAGGTGCTTACTAATTTCAGGCTACCGCTGGATATTCATGGAAAGGTTCAGAGGTTGTGGGTTCATCATCTCAGGATCTGTTTGGCCTTAAAGGTTTCATACAAAAGAAAATCTAGCCTTTAACACTGGAAATCAAACTGGGTTTAACAGTAAAATGGATCGAACAGATTTTCATCCCACCTTTACTGAACCTGACCGTATAGAGGGCGACGGTGGCTCAGGTGGTTTAGCGGGTCGTCCAATGATCGAATTGTTGGCGGTTCCATCCCTGCTCCCACCAGCCAAAATGTCGTTGTGTCCTTGGGCAAGACACTTCACCCTCCTTGCCTCCAGTGTGGCCTCCACTGGTGTGTGAATGTGTATGAATGATCCCGGTGATGGTCAGAGGGGCCGTAGGCGCGAACTGGCAGCCACTCCTCTGTCAGTCTGCCCCAGGGCAGCTGTGGCTACATCAGTAGCTTACCATCACCAAGTATGAATGAGGAGTGAATGAATAATGGACACAATGTAAGCGCTTTGAGTGTCTTGAAAAACGCAGATAAATCCAATCCATTATTATTATTATTATTATAATCAGAAGCTGCAGACAACCCCAATTGTAATATCCTGGTGTCTCAGTACATCAACTCCACCCATCTGGATCCAAATTTCAAAAGCAGCAAACAGTTAGCTGTTGAATCTAGCAATTTGGTCAAGGTCCGTCACCCTCATCTGACATGTTAATTAGAAAAACAGAATAAAAAAGTGAAAAACAACTCTCGCCACATTATGTAAAATTGTCATTTGTCGTGCTTGGTGATTTTTTTCTTCTACAATCAACTCCAACCCGTAAGCTTACTTTCTGTTATTGGAAGATCTTCACAAAATACGGATATTAAAACTTAGATGATAAATTCGGAAAATGTCAACAGTAATTTGGGTTTTTCCACATATTCCTAAGAATAACATTTGTTGTTACAACAATTATTTGTTTGACAATCTTTCCTTACCTTCACCTCAATTTTCAATCATGTTAGACCTGACTTTCATTGGACCTGACGGGGTCAAACTTGACTTTCACTAGAGTCACCGGGTCTGTTCATTAGAAGTGTTTCAGGCTTTTGCAGACATAAATAATAATTAAAACGGAAAAACAGCACAGATTAGGGGAATGCACATTTTTCTGCTCTTCTGTCTGTTTTCAGTCATAAGCTTCATAAAAGAGGCTTTTTGGTTTCTTGCAGCAGTGAGTAAATCTAGAGTTTAGCTAGAGCTGCACTAGTTTCTCACTTTTGATATGAATTTCTTTGTCTATTCTAAAATTATGCTGGAGTCTTTTGAAACAGACCTGCTGTTGCTGTTGTTGTGTTTGTATCTGGATTATGTTTAAGTTTGCTTGAGTCAAGTTGATGCCAGAAGACAAAAGTCTACTTTTTGTAAATATATATATTTTTTATGTTATCTTGGGGTCACATGACTGTATTGAGGTCAAAAGCCCAAACTTACTATTTGTCTAACCACAGCAACAAACGCTCTATCCACAGACGCAGTCTAAAGGAGCAATCATAGATTTAATTGATTCTCTGTAAGCGTCACATTTTCTTCGAATCAACAGGACTGGAGAAGAGTTCCTCATGTACACCATGTTAATACATGGTGTACATGAGGAACTCATCTCCAATCCTGTTTGTTACGCTTCATGGCGTAACAAAGTCCTGGTCACATGTAGACACCATCAGACATCTTGATAAAGACATGGTTAAGTCATGCGTGGAAGATCTTCAAAAGCACAAAACCATCTGAGATGTTTTCAGGATTGAGTCTTCAGTGGAGATTCTTAAATAGACAGAACAGAACAGGTCATGTATTGGGTAAGCAGCTCAGGTCAGGATTGTTTGCGAACAAACTGTGTAATAGGTGTTTATAAAGATGCAAGAAGATATTGTAGGTGATAATTGTTTGAAAAAAAAAACATAAGCTCATTACAGGTAGTGGTTGTTTGTAAGCACACAGAATCAGCCAAGTGATCGTGGTTTGTAAATAAACAGGATTATGTCATTGATTTTTGATGTTCGTTAACAGATATGATGCTTCAACCACAGACAATAATTAAATTGGTGGTCAACCATTTTGACAACCATCAGGTGGTCAACCTGATGAAGACTCTGATGAAGGTGGAAGTGTATCCGCCGAAACATGTCAGGTATGTGAAAAAACACAAACCATCTCTGAGAAAAAAATAACCCAAGAAGTCAGTTAATCTTATAGACACAATGAACTTTATTGAATTAATAATAAAAATGTTTGTAAAAACAGTTTTCCTTTATTGCAATTGGCATTGTTTGTAAACAAACATTAAAATGTATTCACATGTGGACATGATCCTGTGTTGATGAAAACAAAGGATCATGTCATCGCAGGAAATGGTTGTTTGTAAAAAGACACGACAAAATCACCAGTGTTTGTTGTTTGTAAAAACATGGGCCCATATCACAGGTGATGGTTGTTTATAAAGATTTTAAGCCTAGGGAGTGACTGCTGGTAAACCGAAAGGATGATGTAGCAGTTTTCACCATCCAAACTTCTATTTTTAGAGCAATTGCGGAAATGAGAGATGAATTGTTCACAGTTCAAAGTCATTGGTGAGGAACTTTTTCAAACTTTGGGTCAGGTGGAATCAGAGTGGACGTTCAGGAGATCGTTGATAGGAAAATAATGTTTTTTCAATTCTTGATCTCAGAAACTCTCCTAAGGTCAAAACTTGCTGATAGTTCCTGACTGTTAACCAGCTTAGAGTGTATGTGGTTACCAGACTCTTTGTCGTTGGGATAAGTAATTAAAGCACCAATTGTTTTTACGAGAAAAAATGTTGATCATTTCAAAAACAGCCTGAACTCTGTGATTTCCATCAGGGTTTTTCCTCTTCATCCACCATCTGTTTTTCCCAGTTATATTTTAGAGATCTCTATAAAAATGTGTCTTTTGTCTGCCTCAGCCTTTACCCAAACCAACTCTGTTAGGTTCTATTATTACTTCTGTGGGAAGCCTAAAAAAAAAGGGGGGGGGGCTTGTTTTCACAGTGCTCCTGATCGGAGGACAAAGATGAGGCACAAAATACATGTGGGTTTTAAAGTGAATCTTTTTGTCTTCTCCTCCTTGCTGTCAAACTCGGTGTTATTGCCCTCAGTGGTCTGGAACTTGCCATGTTCAATGTAAGCAACGACAGAAATTGTGGTGGTAGAAAGTAAGCTCCTTGTCTGTTTGAACCTAGTGAAAACCTGTTGACCAGGAAATGCTTCTCCTTGTGACAGGTGCATGACCCTCTGAGGTTCTGCGTGGTTCTGACAGGTTCAGAACAGTATTTAGGACATTGGTAGCGTGTTCTGACATTTGTGTGTCCTGCATCACTTTGTGTTACTCAAAATTCATTTACTTTCATTATTTTATCTTGTGCCCTTGTAAACATTTTATACAGTGAATATTTAACTTTGTTGCTACTTTAAGAAATATGACCAGGTAAAAGATGTTATATCTAATTACTGATTGTAAAATTATGTGTAACCCTTGTGCTATCCTATTACCCCCCCCCCCCCTTACATTGACGTGTTCTCCCTACCATGACAAAGGTGGATAAAGGTGGAAAGATTTCATGTAATCCATGGAGACCAGTGAAGATCACAAATCATTGAAGAAAAAAGTTCACTGTCTAGTGGGTCTAGATGACCCAATGTTTAAGTGCCTACAGTGCTTACAATACAGCTAAAGGCAATTATAATGAATAGAAACAGTTTTAACTAGCAGTAAATGGTAATAACTAGGGATGTCCCAATAGATTTTTTCGGCCCTGATCAAATTTTGGTAGACACTTAAAATTTCATTTTAAATGTAGACACTTAAAATGAAATTTTAAGTGTCTACACTTAAGTGTTAAAACACTTAGTGTTAAAATTTCATTTTAAGTGTCTACCAATACCAATCCAATAGTTTTGTAACATAAGATTTAAAAAATGAACAGATGTAAATGACCAGATCCAAGTTGTCCCCGTTTTTTTTGTATTCACCCTATTTAATCATTTAACACTTAAACCAGGGAATCCAAACTTTTTGCAAAGGGTCAGATTTGGTGAGGTGAAAATGTAAGAGGGCAAGCCATTTGGTCAGCATTCTCTGAACTCTTTAATAACAAGAAATGCAAATGGTATATTCTTTTAAGATTTCTTTTGCAATTGGATGCTTTTCATTTTTTCACAAAGAACAGAAAAACGTCCAAATACATACTTACTAAAATAACTGTAAATTTTGTATTTGAAGAGCAGAAATAAAATAAAGGAAAAGTCTGTCTGGAAGAAAAAAATAGTATTTCCTCAACATTAAGTCTGGGTTAACATGATATGCTCCATAATATTCATCATTAAATTATTTTTGTACACATTTGAATGTAAATCATGTGAACAGAAAAATATCAAAAATCATTATCTTATTCAGAAATACAAAACACTCTGATCTTGATCAGAGAAATGAATGTGTTCATTTCATTTACAGTTGACATTTAAAAAGTACACTTTGTTCTGCTTCCTGATTGGCTGTTAATATTGTCAATCAATGTCTTCTGTGTTGGGTCAACTGTAGAGATGCAGAAGGTGCAACTTTTCAGAGTAACAAATCTCAGATTGGATCAGATCTTTTTTCCCTTCTATAATCCTGGATTTATTTTCTATTAAGGTTTGAACTTGGAATTTAAACAAGAGAGAAAAGTGTAAAAATGTTCATGTCTGCCTGAGAATAGTCTATAAAGTTAGGAGTCTTACAACCTTTGAACATCTATACCTCTACTTCACGGATTTCACCAAAAAGTAACCCCCTGCGATAAATGAGGGACCACTGTATTAACTAGTTGAAATAGTTCAACTTGCATTACATTAGAACTTTTAAATTTCATAAAAGAGAAATTCACCATATAAAAATCTGATTTAATTTTGATTTGAAATGGTTTATTTCAAGCAATCAAATAGAAGTAGTACACAAAAGCAATATAATCATCAGTTATACATTCATACAGTAACTAATCAAACTTAGGATAATTAGACATAATTAATAAAAATTGCTTGAAAGGGAGTGGAAAGAAGCGAACTTATATAATCCCACCCCGTTATACTATAACCATTTTATTTCATGATTTATCAATATCCGGTTCCTAGGTTTTATCAGACAGAATTAAGAATCATAAGGTATCAATAAAGCACATGCCTGTGACGGAGGGACCAAGGGGAGAAAACCCAGGAGCAGAAAGAAACGACACAAGTCCAGTACTCACTTGAAAGGCTTTAATGCCAGCAGCTCAAACCACAACTGAAGCACAAAAGCAGATGCTCCGACACAGAACACAAAACAGCCACAGTCTAAATAGAGAACACATGATTACAAATGCTGAACACCTGTGACAAGAGACCTTAGGAAGGGGAGGACCTACAGGGAAGAAGAGAGGTGAAACCCAAGGCAGGCCTTTCCATGACATAACCCCCTCCCCTATGTCCGGCTTCTAGACGGACGACGAGGCTGATTGGGGTGGTCTCGATGGAAACGGGAAACAAGGTTACGGTCAACGACGAAGCGGTCAGGGACCCATTGGCGATCCGCAGGACCATAACCCTCCCAGTCGACCAAGTACTGCAGACCACGACCCACCCTTCTGGAGGCGAGGAGAGCCTTGACCGTGTACACCGGTTCACCGTCCACAAGACGGGGAGCCGGAGGGGGTGCCGGAGTGGGTTGAAGAGGGGAAACTTTGGCAGGTTTGACTTTTGAAACGTGAAACACAGGGTGGACTCGTAGAGATCGGGGCAGCTCCAGTCGCACAGCCACAGGGTTGATGATCCGAGTGATGGGGTATGGACCAATATAGCGAGGAAGCAGCTTTCTGCAACCTCCCTTTAAAGGAATGTCTGTAGAGGACAACCACACCTTGTCTCCCACCTTGTAGTTAGGAGCGGCTGACCTCCGACGATTTGCCACTATCGTGAGTCGCTCCTGGTTTCGCAGAAGCTCGAGTCTGTACTTGCTCCAGGTTCGGTGACAGCGCCTCACAAATGCAGCAGGACCAGAGGATGAAGCCAATTGTTCCTGGTGAGGAAACAAAGGGGGTTGGTAACCATATGCAGCTTGGAAGGGTGAGTATCCAGAAGTGTTGACCAGAGAGTTATGGGAATACTCAGCCCATGGGAGCTGGGATGACCAAGTCCTGGGGTTTTTGCTGCACATGGCTCGTAATGTCGTCTCCAAATCTTGGTTATACCTCTCTACCTGGCCGTTAGATTGGGGGTGGAAACCGGAACTCAGACTAACCTTGATTCCAAGGAGGTTGCAAAACTCCTTCCAGAAGGTGGCAATAAATTGGGGTCCACGATCTGAGGTGATGCACTGGGGAAGTCCATGCAAACGGAACAAATGCTGAGAGACTATCACAGCTAGTTCTTTGGCAGATGGGAGTTTTTGCAGAGGAATGGCATGCACCAGTTTAGAAAAACGGTCTATGATGGTGAGAATGACCGTTTTACCACGGGAATTGGGTAAACCAGTTATGAAATCCATGGCTACGTGGGACCAAGGTCTAGACGGCACTGATAGAGGGTGAAGCAAACCAGCAGGTGGGGTCCTCGGGGTTTTAACACTGGCACAAATAGGACAAGCTGCCACAAAAGCCCTAATGTCAGAGGATATAGAGGGCCACCAAAAACACTGGGTCACGAGAAAACCGGTCCTGGTTGCGCCGGGGTGACAGGCCAGCCGGGAGGAATGACCCCACTTTAACACCAGGGTACGCAAGGATGGAGGCACAAACAGACACCCCTCTGGACAGCCAGTAGGAATAGTGGCAGGATCGGTAACTGAGGCCTTTACCTTGCGCTCCAGTGACCAGCGAGTGGTTCCCAAAACGAGGTGTGGAGGAATAATAGTGGAGGGCTCCTCTGGCATCTCAGACTCCCCATCCTGCTGAAACTGCCGTGAAAGGGCGTCAGGCTTTATGTTCTTACTCCCTGGTCGGTAGGACAGAGTGAAGTTGAACCTGTCGAAGAACAAGGCCCACCTCGCCTGGCGAGGGTTGAGACGCTTGGCAGTCCGAATGTACTCCAGGTTCTTGTGGTCTGTCCAGACCAGAAATGATTGCTTAGCCCCCTCCAGCCAGTGACGCCACTCCTCCAAGGCTAGTTTAACCGCAAGCAGTTCTCTGTTCCCAATGTCGTAGTTTCTCTCTGCAGGAGTGAGCTTGCAGGAGAAATACGCGCAGGGATGGACTTTGTTATCGGACGCTCTCTGAGACAAAACAGCTCCTACTCCAGACTCAGAAGCATCCACCTCCACAATAAATTGTTTGGAGGGGTCAGGCTGAGTCAGAATAGGAGCCGTAGAGAAACGTCTCTTCAGCTCGGAAAACGCCTTATCGGCTCCCTCATTCCAGACAAAACGTACCTTCGCTGATATGAGTTTATGCAGGGATGCAGCAACGCCACTGAAGCCTCTGATGAAACGCCTGTAAAAATTGGTGAACCCGAGAAAACGCTGGAGCTGTTTGCGCCCAGATGGAACCGGCCACTCCAGGACGGCCTTGACCTTAGTGTTGTCCATCTGGACACTCCCAGGAGTAACCACATGACCAAGGAACCGGGTCTGCTTGGTGTGGAACTCGCACTTCTCTGCTTTACAATAAAGCTGGTTCTCAAGTAGGCTTTGGAGAACGGCTCTGACGTGCTGCACATGAGTGTCGAGATCTGGAGAGAAAATCAAGATGTCATCAAGATAAACAAAGACAAACTTTTTTATCATGTCTTTAAGGACATCATTGATCAGACACTGGAAGACAGCTGGGGCATTAGTGAGGCCAAAGGGCATAACCAGATACTCGAAATGTCCACTAGGAGTATTGAAGGCGGTCTTCCACTCATCCCCTTCCCTGACGCGAACCAAATGGTAGGCACTCCTGAGGTCCAGCTTGGAAAAGACCTGAGCTCCACTCAGCAGATCAAAAGCAGTCTGCAACAGAGGGAGGGGATAAGTGTTGCGAACAGTAATACTGTTTAACCCCCTGTAGTCAATGCAAGGCCGTAGTCCACCGTCTCGCTTCCCCACAAAAAAGAATCCAGCTCCGGCAGGTGAGGACGAGGGTCGAATAATCCCCGCCTGGAGACTCTCCTGCAGGTAACTGTCCATGGCCTCCCGTTCAGGTGGTGACAGGGGGTAAATGTGACCCCTAGGTGGATGAGTACCTGGTAAGAGGTCTATGGCACAGTCATATGGGCGATGGGGGGGCAGAGACTTAGCCCGAACCCTACAGAACACAAAGCTTAAGTCATGATAGACAGGTGGAACATTACTAAGGTCTGAAGGATCTGGAGAATGCTGAACATTAACAGAATTACGAACAGCAGCAGAGGAAAGACAATTAAGCAAACAAAAAGAGCTCCAAGACAATACCCGACCTGTGGACCAGTCTATGTGAGGGGGATGTCGACACAACCAAGGAAAACCTAAAATTATTGGTGGATTCAATGACTCCACCACATAAAAACTTAAGAGTTCAGTGTGGTTGCCAGACACAGAAACAGTGACATTGACAGTACAAAAAGACACTTTATGGATAACTGATCCATTTATAGCACGGATAACTAAGGTTGGAGATAAAGGTTCCACAGGGATCTTAAGTCTATCAACTACTTCCCGGGAGATTAGATCTCCATCAGAACCAGAGTCGATGAGAGTCTCAAACTCCTCTTGTTCTCCTGCATGAGAGACTAAGACCTTGGTTGAGGGTCGTGGAGGAGAAGCAAAAGATGATTTGCGGCTTACCAACTCCCTCATAACTGGTGATCCCTTACGTTTACTGGGGCAGTAGCGCAGAAAGTGTCCAAACTGTCCACAGTACAAACAAAGTCTTTCTCCCATGCGGCGCCGTCGCTCAGCAGAGGTGAGACCACCTGTTCCTAGCTGCATAGGTTCCGAGGGAGGAGGAGCAACCCGCTCTGGAGTGCTGGAAGGGGGCGGGGAGTCCTCCTCAGGAAGCGGTGGACGAAGACCAGTGTTGCCGCGTAGTTCATAATCCCGTTCCCTCATCCTCCGATCGATACGAACCGCAAGTTCGATCAGCTCCTCCAGAACCTCCGGAATCTCCCTCGCCGCCAGCTCGTCTTTGAGAGCATCGGAGAGCCCCTGAAGGAAAACGTCCACCAAGGCTTCGTCCGACCAGCGGGAGCTGGCAGCCAAAATCCGAAAATCCACGGCGTAATCCGCAACGCTGCGAACCCCTTGCTGGAGGCGGAGGAGTTCAGAAGCTGCAGCTCTGTGAGGCTTCGTGGGATCGAACACCGTGAGGATTCGGGTGGAGAAAGTTTGAAAGGAGCGGCCAAGCTCCGCTCCTCGCTCCCACTCAGCCAGACCCCAACGCTTGGCTCGTCCGGTCAAGAAGCTCAGAGCAAACGCCACCTTGCTCTGTTCGGATGGAAACTCACTTGGATTAAAATCAAAGTGAAGGCGACAAGAGGTGAGAAACGCCCGGCAGTCCTCAGGCGTACCACCAAAAGGTTCAGGATGACCCAGTTGAATTTGACGGGGCGGGGAGGAGGAAATGTGCTCCAGCCTAGAGAGGCGTTCATGGAGTTGTTTCATGACGGGCATCAACCCTCGCATCTCCTGCACCAGGATCGACAGTTCCTCATCACCGGCAGAATCTCCCTCGATGGAAAGACCAGGTAAGTCCCACACATGTGATCGTCCTGCTGGGTTAATCATGGTCGGAGCATAATGTGACGGAGGGACCAAGGGGAGAAAACCCAGGAGCAGGAAGAAACGACACAAGTCCAGTACTCACTTGAAAGGCTTTAATGCCAGCAGCTCAAACCACAACTGAAGCACAAAAGCAGATGCTCCGACACAGAACACAAAACAGCCACAGTCTAAATAGAGAACACATGATTACAAATGCTGAACACCTGTGACAAGAGACCTTAGGAAGGGGAGGACCTACAGGGAAGAAGAGAGGTGAAACCCAAGGCAGGCCTTTCCATGACAATGCCAAAGATGAATTACTTAAGTACTACGTCAAAAATAACTATTTTAGAAATCAACATGGCAAATCCAGCATCTGAAATATATGCAAATTATGTTACTTTTAAAAGTCATTCATATGCTTTAAAACATAATACTATATCAGTAAAATAGACACAACAATGTTTCAGGATATATAAAATATATTTGAAATAAAAAAAACAGCAGTTTAACCTAAATACCCAGCAGACATGTTAACAAATAAGCAAATAAAAGTACAATGGTGTCATAAATCATGGCCAGTAATTTACTTTTTAAAACTAAACTCCTAACTACCATTGTCCTTTTCTGACTTTCAGAATAAAATGCACGCTTTTCTTGATGAAAACCAACATCTCTACCTATTCTCGTTAATGTTTTGTGTAGTGAGGGCTGAGTTGTTCTGGACTGTGTTGATTAAGGAAACTGTTTTTTGTTGCAGCAGTTTGATTTTGAGATATCAAATTCTATTAAACACAGCTTTATCCATCCCCTCTCTCAAAATGCCAGACTTAAAATGTAATACATTATGCTATTGGAATTTTATTCTTATAGAATGTAAATTAGTCCATACAGAAATGTTTTTGTGTGCTTCCTTCTCAAACTGGTGGCATATTTTACATCACTTTATGGCAGCAATGTATAATCTATTAATGAGAGACTTCTATTAGGTTTTTTATCTGTAATATTGAGCTTGAAATATATAGCGCTGATCACAATAATGTGACTAAAATATATACCCAGTATATAACAGGACTGCTACAACTTATTTTGCTACTGTATATCATATTCCAATCAAGTTTGAATCTGCATGATAAGGTCCTATTTCTGATCACATTCTCTTTGAGACATCCCTTTTTTCAACATGGACCTGACATCCTTTCAGTTCTAAACAGTTTAAGCACACTTTTACCATGTTAATACAGTTTTTGTGGAGAGTGAGTTTTGTTCATGTTGGTTGTCTGAACAGTATGATCCTGTTCTCTCCTGGACCTCCGAGTTACGCATTAAGTTGTTCCAACTATACATTTCTCTCATTCAAGCGTCATCTTAAGGTTCTTGGTGGGACATTCTTTCAATCTATTGTTCACTATTACTGTCGCCATGGAAATGATCATGATGTATCCATCTGTCTGCACCGATGAAATACACAAACGGATGATAAGGATTGATTCGTTCTTGTAGTAACCTGCTGTGTCATTTGGGTCCTGTTGCCACAGTTATGTGAGGTGCCTGATTTTTTTGCTATGAGAACTTCAAGTTTATCATAGCAACCTGTGGAACGTGCATTTCAAGGCAACAGGACAGCATTGATATTAGGTTTTTGAACATTGATTGCAGGTTACTGGTTAATGGCCAGCTGCTGCCTATCATACTGTTGCTATCATCATGTAACTGTGCTATGAGGTACACTTACAAATGTCATATAGAAAATAAAATCTTAAGGCTAATCTCATGACTGAAATTGTCCTTACTTTCAATAGAGGCATCAAAGGCCTAAACTCAGAAGAAGCTTTTTGAATCGTTAAACACCGGAGCTTCAGCTCAATGAGTGTTGACTTTCTTTGAATTACCTTAACTCTACAAATGTTGAAGCAACAACCTAATTTACCAAGCTTATCTTATCTTAACTTATCAAATACAGTCATTCCAACATATTCTAAAGCTGAGAAAGCGACTGCGCTGATTTGGTTATACAATTACCGTAATTACAAGTACAGCAGTACAGTAGTAACTGCATAGACTGTCAAAGAGTTACGTTAGTGGGAAGAACGTGTTATGTTGTGTTGCCATCTCTAGTTTTTAAAGGTTTATGGCAGGTCTGAAAATTTTGTGTGGGTAGGGAACAGGTAGGATGGTACAAAAGGACAAAAGTGGTAATTTTGACATTAAGGTGGCTGATATTTGTCAATACCATATACAAAATTTAAATTGCTGTGCTAAAAGGGTATGGAATGTAACGAAGACTATGGCGGAAATAAAGTCCTGTCATGATTTTTTTTTTCGGTCATGTGGCATTACATTCTAGTTAAGAAAGAATGCTGCCAGTTCAATTTTACCACTGATATAGTACAATGTTGTGAAGTAGCTTGATGTGTTTGAAAGTGAAACCAATACACATTTGTTATTGATTTATTTTCTATTTTGCTGAACTCATATACATCACACACATCCAGAGAACAACATAAACATCTGGCACATGTATTTATGTAGAGCTATTAAAACCATTGTTACTAACATTGTTAGTGCCATTTGTAAAGCTTCAGAGTAGCTATTAACAGCAATGATTATTCAGATTTTGATTATTTAGTCTGTTTACAGAGAAAAAAAACAAGTTTCATTTTTCAAATGCACATTTTCACCATTTAATTCATGTATTTAGATATATTTACATTTGTATAATAACTGAAGAGTTAGTTAACATGCTTAATATTTAATTAGAAGGTAACATTTTTAAAGAATTAAACTAAATGTTTAGTCTCTATATCTAATTTTATCAAATTAAACTTTTAGGTTCGAAATTAAATGCTTATTTCCCAACGAAATACTTAAGATGAAAATTGAAGTCAAAATAAAATATTTAGATTAGAGTTAAATATTTAATTTTAGCCACCAGGGCGCCATAGCCATGGTCTTATTGTGCTGGTTGTGTCAGGAAGGGCATCTGACGTAAAATCTTTGCCAAACCAAATATGCGAATCAGACCTATGATCTATATACTAGATCAGTCGAGTCCTGGGTTAACAACGTCCGGCTTCGGTGCTGCTCTCCGGCAGGGTGCCGCTGGAAATTGGACTACTGTGGGTCAAAGAAGGACAGGGAGAAGGTGCGTTTCGTAGGAGAGAAAAAAAGAGGAAATTCACAAATATTAGACAGGGAGACGAATATTAGACAGTGAGTAGGGACATTAAATATTGGAACTATAAGAGAAAAAGGTAGAGAATTAGTTGACATGATGCAGAGGAGGAATGTAGATAAACTGTGTGTCTAGGAGACCACATGGAAAGGTGGGAAGGCTAGACGCTTAAGAGCAGGGTTCAAGCTGTTTTATCATGGTGGAGATGGGAAGAGAAAGGGAGAAGATATCTTAAAGGAGGAGTTTGTTGGGAGTGTTGGGAAGGGGAGTTGGAATAGGGGCAGTTCATAAGCATACATTTAACCAAGAATGGCTATTTTTGCGATTTTACGCACCAACAACGTTAATAAACAGAAGGGACTGGTTAACCTGTTAAAATACTAACCTGTCTTTTCTATTGAATTCAATTAAATTTTATTTATATATCCCAAGATCACAATAATAGTCATCTCAATATGCTTTGTGCCGGTAATTTTAAGGTAAACATAAAATCATAATGGTAATGAAGACATCAAATTTAACAGGTAAATTCTAAACTGAACTGACATAACAGACTAAACTAAACTGGGCATCCCTTAAATCAGGGGTATCAAGCTCATTTTGGTTCAGGGGTAAGTGAAGCCACACACTTCTGGTGTGAATCATGATTTGATTCGATTTAATCATTAGGCCGCTGTGACAAATAATCATAAAGTTTGAATGGAGAGATTATTTCCGATTCCAAGTCCACCCATATTGGTCTGTCCTCTTTGTTTAATAAAAGAGTGGTTATTTGTGCACTGTTGAAGGCCTCTTTATAGAGCTGCATATTTGGTAATCCTAATCCTACAAATTCTATTCTAATCTGAAGTTTTTTCAAAATCATTATGGGCCTTTTCCCAGCCCATATAAAGCTGCTTATCATTTTTTCAATGGATTTAAATATAGACTGTGGGACTGTAAGTGGTAACATATTAAATAAATAGTTTAATATTGGTTTTATAGTCATCTTTAGTGCCTGGACCCTACCCCATACTGAAATATGCAGTTTATCCCAACCCTTCAGAAGTACATTTATTTTATTGATTGTTAGTTCAAAGTTATCCTGCTTTATATTTTCCAATCTCATGTTCAAAAGTATACCCAAGAATTTAAGATGTTTTGCGGTCCATTGGAGCTTCCAGATGTTCCGGAATCTGAGTCTTGTAGCAAAGTTTTGATAGGGGCACTATTTCGCATTTGGTCCAATTAATCTTGAAGCTTAATATCTCTGAATATACCTCTATGAGGTTAAATAAGGGGGGTAACGACTTTTGGGGATCTGACAGTAAAAGCATTATGTCATCTGCAAAAATCAGCAATTTGTTATCAAGTTCTCCCATTGTTACCCCTTTTATTGAGTCAGTCTGTCTGAGAGTTTGTGCTAGTGGTTCAAGTATAATAATAAAAAGAAGTGGTGATAAAGGATCTCCCTGTTTGGTCCCACGTTCCAGATTAAATTTGGGACGATCTTAATCCATTAGTTGTTACAACGGCCTTTGGGTTAGTCTATATCATTTTAATAACTTTCCGGAACGATGTTCCAAATCAAAAAATTTCAAGTATGTATTGTAAATAATCCTAGCTGACCGTTTCAAACACTTTTTCTGCATCTAGCAACAGAGCAGCTACTGAGCAATTTAAGTATTGGGATTTCTATATTAAATGTAGGATGCGTCTTAAGATATCTTCCCCCTTCTCTTCACTCTGCTGACTCACGACTGCACCCCAACATCAAGCTCCAACCTCTTCATCAAGTTTGCGGATGACACAACAGTGGTGGGTCTCATCAACAACAACGATGAGACCCCCTACAGGAGTGAGGTGAACAGGCTGGCTCTGTGGTGCAAAGACAACAATCTCCACCTGAATGTGGAGAAGACAAAGGAGATGGTTGTGGACTTCCGGAGAACTCCCATCCAGCAGGGCCCCACTGATCGTCAATGGTGCTGCAGTGGAAAGGGTGAGCTGCACCAAGTTCCTGGGGGTGCACATCTCCGACGACCTGTCTTGGAACCACAACACTGCATCACTGGCCAAAAAATCCCAACAACGCCTGCACTTCCTCCGCAAACTGAAGAGGGTCAGAGCTCCTCCCCCCATCATGCAGACCTCCTGACCAGCTGCATCACCACACGGTGATGCAGCTGTGATGGTGTGTTAAGTGACACTTGCCATTAGAGGAGCTTTCTGAAAAACAGCCTTCTCTCGGAAGCAGCGTTTACACTTCTGACATTTTTCTTCAATGTCTTTAGCCATTCCAGTAAAAAAGACTTTGAGCAATATGTAATGCACGCTCTAAGCCCCCAGGTGGCCAATCTCATCATGGATGACCTGTAGAGCTCTCTGACTAAATGGTTTGGGAAGCATCAGCTGAAAAACAGTTCTTCCATGATCAACCCACTGGCAGTACAGTACACCACCCCTCAGCCCCAGCTTATGCCACTGTCGCAGCAGGAGCTTCACTTCAGGGTGTTCTAGCCGGATCTCCCTGGGAGTCTGCTTTGTTGACTTTTCTAAAAGACAAATAACAGGACCAATGAGTGGGTCACCACTTTGAGCATCACACCAATTTATCAGCGCCATTGATGGCAGAATTTGTTGTCCAAAAGAATCAGGTACTGATGACGCATCATTTCCAAATGACTCTGCAATGAGGGTGTCAGAAAAATAATCGTTCATGCCAACTACCACATAACGCTGGTAGATAGATGAGAGGATGTCAAAAGAAATGCTGGCACCAGCTGCATCCATGAGTCGTCTTTTTAGGTTTTCTATTCTCTCTCTCTCTTCAACTAATACCTCATCTTCACATGGAGAGGCTTGGGGTCGCCTAGACAACCCGTCAGCATTGCCATTCACCTGACCTGCCCTATACTTGATGTCAAAACTCTAAGTGGAGAGGGCAGCTAACCATCTATGACCAGCAGCATCCAACTTAGCTGATTTCAAAACATACCGTATGTGAGAGGATTGTTGTCTGTTAAAACAGTGAACATGCAGCCAGATAATTAGTCATAAAACTTTTCACAGACTGCCCACTTAAGAGCCAAAAACTCCCACATGTGTCGGATAGTTTTGTTCACTTTTTGACTATCCTCTGCTGGCATGAGCAATGACTCTGAGTCTCCCCTCTTGCTCCTGAAAAAGAGCAGCGTCCAACCCTTGCCTACAGGCATCAGGATGTAGGGCATCGCCGGATTGGCAAAGGCGAGGAACGGAGCAGATGTTAATCTTTCAATCAGCGTCTGAAAGGCACTGTCACATCCAGGAGTCCACTCATCACCAAATAAAACTTTTGAGTTAAGATCACCTCCCACACTAAGCCGTTAGTATATTTTGCCTCTTTTCCGTGCCTGTTAGGTGGTTCAACAGTTTGGCTATCTTTGAAAACCCTTCAACAAAATGCAGATAGTATCCTGCGAAGTCTAAAAAAAACTTCAACTCTTTCCTGTTTAAAGGACAAGGCCAAGTCTTCAGAGCAGAAAGCTAATCAGAATCTGTATGGACCCCCTGGGCATCCACTACATGACCCAAGTACTTGACTGATGTTCTGAGAAAATGACACTTCTTGGGAGACAACTTCAACCCATACTCTCTCAAGTGAGTGAGGACTTTCATAAGTCGAACTTCATCTTCTTCCAATGTCTCAGAGAGAATGATTAAATTAAAGAAAGAAGAAAGACAAGTACCTCATTCAAATGCAAATCACCAACACACTTTTCCATGAAGCATTGGAACGTACTTGGTGCATTAGTTACACCCTGGGGCATTTGGTTAAACTCAAAGAAACCCAGAGGGCACACAAATGCTGTTTTGTGCTTATCCTTTTCAGCAATTTCAATCTGATAATATCCAGACTTCAGCTCCATCACTGAAAACCACTTTGTTCCATTTAAAGCAGTGAAAGTCTCCTCAATATTTGAGAGGGCACACGCATCTTTAAAAATTGTGCTATCCTAGGCACTTTAACATTGGGAATTGGGTCACCTAGAACCACTACAGGGCGCTGAACCTTTTTTTCTTCAATGATTTGTGAACCTCACTGGTGTCCATGGATTACATGAAATCCACCTTTCTCATGGTAGGGAGAACACGTCAATGCAAGGGTGGGGTCATATAAGATAGCACAAGGGTTAACAGTGCGTGCGTTAAACTTTCTATACTCAACACAAAGTTGGATTGCTCCGTTCTTTTTCCGTACAACTACGATGGGAGAAGCAAATGGGCTCTCAGACTCTCTGATAATCCCTGAATCAAGTAGTTCTCTCAGATGCTGCTTTACAGCTTCCCTGTCAGATTGGTAAATGGATCTTGATCTTTCTTTAAATGGGGTTTCAATTTGCAACCTAATGTGATGTTTGACTGCAGTGGTGTGTCCACGAGTCAGGTCGTCCATTGCAAAAACCTCAGAAATGCTGTTCAGTTTCTCTGTGATGCATCCTTTGCACTGTTCAGAGACAGGATAATCCTTTAAACTAACCTTAAGCTGACTAGGAAAGGACTCAAGGGTTCTTCTAGGAGAATGCTTATCAGAGTCAAGTGGTGTGACACATTGTGGATGAAGTGTTACATCGTGTTTGCTCATGTTACACAGAACAATGGAAATTTTACAACTAGCTTTGCATGGAACATTTACCAGGGCAGGTTCGAGAAGCACACTGCCTGGCAGTGAATAACATTCATGTGGCTCAAGTACAAAGCCAGCATGCTGCAGAGCTTTTCCCTCTCTAATAATGCCGGTAGTACAAGGCTCTGTTTAGCAGGGATGGTGAGAGGTTTCTGCCCTCGCAGTTTAACAGTGTGTGAGCACTTATTGGTCTCTTGAACCTGGGCCATATGCTGGAAAAGTTGAGCATTGCCACCGTTTTCAGCAGTTCGAAAAAAAGACTTAAGACCATCTCGCCCCATACTAGGTTTATAAAGTCTGTCAAGGACATTGGTGCCAATCAAGAGGGGAATCTTACTGTTGAGATGATGTTCTGGAACCACCAGCACCAGAGCCATCAATTCTTCCTTTCTTCCTGTTACAATCTGAGGAAAAGAGATGCACGCTTCAATGTAGCCAAAATAGGGCACAATCTGACCACCTGCACCTTCAAATGCAAGAAGAGCCCGAATAGGCTGAAAAGTAACAGCAGACAGATACTTTTTATGAAAGGATTTAGAAATGAATGGATTCACAAAGAACACCTTAAAAAAAAACAACACTACACAACAAGGACCAACAAGTCCTGGAGGTAAGAGTGGAATAACATGATAACTCACCCCACTGCTTTCTGTTGTGATAACGTTACAGTCAGCTACTGTGGGACTGTTGAAGTTTGAACTCTCAGCCTCTGCGTGTCCCGCATCAGAAGCCGTCATTAGTTTAACGGTGACTAGGAGTGATTTTCCTGACGTCTGAGACTATTTTCCCAGCTCATGGTCATTTCTGGCGCTGCCCGGAGCGGCAGCCTGTTACAGCAGCTTTCTCTCTGTCGTGTGTTTTCTGACTATTATTACTACTTTTTGCTACTACTTTTGTATCGCTATTGTATTGCTATTTTTTCTCGTCCGACTGCTTCTATTGACATCAGGGGACCCGACAGCCG
Organism: Oryzias sinensis; assembly: GCA_037389245.1. Taxonomy (NCBI): domain Eukaryota; kingdom Metazoa; phylum Chordata; class Actinopteri; order Beloniformes; family Adrianichthyidae; genus Oryzias; species Oryzias sinensis. The sequence goes on along the minus strand of CM074492.1, from coordinate 32,829,339 downwards.
CGGCTCCGTTGTTTACACACGTAAAAGGCTACTCGCGTTGCCACAACACCAGGCTACACTACGTGGACAGACAAGACATCCCCGCCGAGATCAGGAGGAAAAGAAGAAGAGGATGCAGAGCAGGAGTTAGGTGGAGAGAGAGGAGAGGTCGGTATAAAACATGCCTGCCGTCTGTTGTTATGGGCAACGTGAGATCTCTCCCTAACAAGCTGGAGGAGCTAACGGCGCTAACTCGACTACACAGAGAGTATCGGGAGAGCAGCATCTTGTGCTTCACAGAGACTTGGCTGAATGATCTCTCCTCTGACGTGAGCCTCTCTGACGTGAAACCTGTGAGGAGTTTGCAGTCCACTTCACTACCAAGATAGATGGCATCAGATCATCTATCTTACAGGGGAGGGATCAACATCCCCCTGTTGACCTTTCCTCCTATCAGTGAGAAAACGCTTGACAGTTTTGTCTTGATTGACGCTGCAGCACTCAGAAATGATGAAAACAAAAACGTGTTCTCTTGATCCCATCCCCACCTCACTTTTTAAGTCAGTTTTTACATCATGTGAGGAAGAGTTACTAAACATTTTGAACTGCTCTCTTTGACTGGAGTCTTCCCTGCATCCCTAAAGACTGCTTTGGTGAGACCCATTCTGAAGAAGAGTGGTTTTGATGTGTCCAACTTAAATAACTACCGGCCGGTATCCAACCTGTCATTTTTAAGTAAAATTTTAGAAAACCCATTTTTACTCAGCTGAATTATTTTATTAATGAAAATAACATTTTAGAAAAGTTTCAGTCTGGTTTTATATCTCATCACTCAAAAGAGGTGGAACTTGTCAGGATCTTAAATGATCTCAGGTCCAATGCTGACATTAAGAAAGTATCTGTACTAGTTTTACTGGACCTGAGTTCAGCCTTTGACACAGTTGACCATTCAATCCTTTTAAACAGACTTCATGACATGGTTGGAATTACTGGGACAGCTTTTAGTTGGTTTAAATCTTACCTCACAAACAGAGATTTTATTATTAATCTAAATGATTTTTCATCTGAAAGGCATACACTGACATGTGGGGTGCCCCAAAGCTCCATCCTGGGTCCCACATTTTTTAATCTTTACATGCTCCCACTTGGTGATGTCATCACGAGACACGGCATTAACTTTCATAGCTATGCTGATGACACTCAACTAAATGTAGCTGTGTCTCCTGATTACACTGGACCCCTGGATAGCCTTTTAAATTGTATTTTAGACATTAAAATGTGGATGGGAGAGAACTTTTTGCAGCTCAATCAGGACAAGACTGAAGTCTTGGTAATCGGTTCTGAGGCTGAGAGAGATAGGGTCCAATCTTATCTGTCAACCCACTCTATGACTACATGTGACACAGTAAGGAACCTCGGTGTGATTTTAGATGCAGATCTTAGTTTTGACCAACATGTGAATCAACTAACTTAAGAGTGTCCATGGTGCTGGTCCTTCTTTTATATCTGACTTGCTTTTAACGTACAAACATCCTAGAGCCCTTAGGTACTCAGGTGCAGGCCTGCTGAAGGTCCCCATGGTCAGGACAAAAAACCACGGCGAGGCCTCGTTTAGAAACTACGGGCCTCATCTGTGGAATAGTCTGCCTGAAGATGTGAGGGCCTCATCTACTGTGGAGGTTTTTAAAAAGAAACACAGCTTTTTAAATTATGTTTTATTACATCATTTTTAACATTTTACTTGTTTAATTTACTATTTTCCATTCCTATATTTTATGATATTTTATCACTTATATATTTATTCTTCATTCTTTTACGTTTTATGATGTTATGTTTTATCACATCATTTTATCATGTTATTTGCTTAATCAAGATTTATTTATTTATTTTTTATATTTTTTTTATGATATTTTACCACATATTCTTTTTAATTCAAATTAGACTGTTTACGAGTGTTTTCTCACCCTCGGCTGGGGTGTTTGGGTCTATACTGACACCCCTGCCAATAGGAGGACAGGGCAGACGGCACCTTCTGGTTTCTCTTTATTTTATTTATTTATTTATTTTATTTCACTGGTGTTTGTCTTTGTATATTTTATTGCATGGGGCTAATTGAATGTATTTTATTGTATTTTTTTGTTTTTGTTTATATGTACAGCACCTTGAGCTGTCTTCTCGTCATGAAAGGTGCTATATAAATAAAATTTATTTGAATTTGACGAACATGTCTCCCTGAACGGATTTCACCTCGTGAGAGCGGATCGGACAGCTAGAGAGAGCGGCAAGAGGAATGGAGGTGGGTTAGCGAGTGACCGAATTCTCTCTGTTACATCCGTCACACTTAACGCACGTCAAGTCCCGACACCATACAAACTTATTTTGAAGGGATGTTTAAAAATTAGCATAGCAGCCAGAGTGTGTCGCATTGGGTTGGGGTAGAAACGATTTTGCTCATGTGTTGTTCTGTTGTTGGTATGACGTTACGAGGACACCGCTAATAAAGTTGCACATGATTACACAGTGAATTTACGTTCATTATTATTATTGTTTATTATTACTAAAGAGAAAATACCACCCTCGGGCCACGGTAAACCTAAACCCCCCACACACCGACACCGGTCCGCGGTAAACGTGCCTTGCGTTGCACCTCAAACAACCCCCCCCACCGGTCCGCGGTAAACGTGTCTTGCATTGTACCGGTCCACGGTGACAAAAAGGTTGGTGACCACTGCCCTAGAGAGGCTGATCCTGAATCACCTCCAGCCCCTAGTGAGCCCAGTGCTTGACCCCCTGCAGTTTGCGTACCAACCGGGCATTGGAACGGATGACGCTGTCATCTACTTGATGCACAGAACCCTGCTACACCTGGAGGAACCTGCAAGTACTGTTAGAATCATGTTCTTCGACTTCTCCAGCACCTTCAACACCATTCAACCATCACTGCTCAGGAGAAGGCTGGAAGGTGCTGGGTTGACAACCAGCTGACCTCGTGGATTGTTGACTACCTCACCAACAGACCACAGTATGTGAGGCTCCAGGACTGTGTGTCTGCCCAGGTTGTCTGCAGCATGGGGGCTCCACAAGGGACAGTGCTCTCTCCTTTTCTTTTCACACTGTACATATCAGACTTCCACCATGACTCAAACAGCTGCCATATCCAGAAGTTCTCCGATGACATAGCCATCGTTGGACGCGTGGCAGAGGGAAACGATCTGGAATATAAGAAGGTGATCAAGAACTTTGTGGACTGGTGTTAACTCAATCACTTTCATATCAATGCCACCAAAACAAAGAAGATGGTGGTCGACTTCCGGAAACAGGGTTTTCAGTCTCCCCCAGTGGTCATTCAGGGACTGGACATCGAGAGGGTGGATGTGTATAAATACCTGGGCGTTCACATCAACAATAAACTGGATTGGTCACAACACAAGGGTCCTGCACAATAAGGGCCAGAGTCGCCTCCATTTCCTTAGGAGACTGAGGTCCTTTGATGTGTGTAGGCCACTACTCAAGACCTTCTATAAGACTCTTGTTGCATCAGCAACTTTCTATGCTGTGGTCTGCTGGTGTGGAGGAATCAATGAAAGGGACAAAAAGAAGCTGGACAAGCTGGTCAAGAGAGCAAGCTCTGTCCTGGGCTGTCCCCTGGACCCAGTGGACTCTGTAGGTGAGAGGAGGATGCTGACCAAGCTGTCCAGCATCTGGAACAACCCCTCTCACCCCCTGTATGCAACTTTGAGGACTATGAGTAGTTTATTCGGCCAGAGACTGCTGCACTCCAGTGCAAAAAAGAACGTTACCGGAGGTCCTTCATCTTAACAGCAGTCAGACTATTCAACAACACGGTCTAGGCTGTTGAAACCACTGCTGTTATTTATTGCCTTATTTAATCCATTATTTATGACCTGTACTTTTACTTCCACCTTGTATTATTACTATTTTTATTCTTACTCATTGCTACTTTGTTTTTCATACTTTTCCAACTGCTATTTTTTTCTTGTTTTTGGCTGCTGTGAGAAACTTAATTTCCCTCCGGGGATCAATAAAGTCCTATATTATCTTATCTTATCTCTTATCTTATCTTTATCTCAGTTCAGCTTTTTTCTCCTGTACCAGGGATGGGTTGGCATGTTGTGAACATCTAACAGCCATGTAGAGTCTCTAGTGACTTGTTATTGGCCTCAGAAAAGGGACTACTTTCTATTCTGGTCCTGTTAGACCTCAGTGCAGCCTTTTTTTTTTTAACTTGTCCTGTCCAACAGCTAGGCAAACTGATGAGAGCTGAAGGCCTCTTGTGTTCGACATATTTTACTTTAATAACAGGGTTATGAATCTACTGAAAATCCAGAGGTATGTCTGAATAAACCCCTTTTGTAATCAAGGCCAAACTTTATTCATTTTAATCATATTTGAAAATCTTTTGTGTTGGACCGGACAGAAAAGGAAAGAAAGGAAGAAGAGAGAAGGATGGGGGGATAGGAGGGTGATCATAGGAGACAGGGGGTAAAACCATGAAGCAGCATAAAGCAACAAGGTACTGGATGTTTATCATTACGGTAAGGTTCAGATGCAACAGAAAACTCAAAGAGCGGGGCCTGTCCACACACACACACTCAAATGCCATAAACACACCTGTTAGCCCTAAAGATGTCCACATGTCACACATGTACACAATACAGATAGTGTTCAGACATGCATACTTATACCTTCAAACCAACTCGTTTGAAATATTTCATTCAATCACGCAAACTATTAGTGCAGCTAACACCTGTGCTCGATTGAGTGTTCATGTTCTTCTAAAATGGATGGTGGAATGTGAAAAGAAGGAGGGAGAGTGCCCAGCCATCCCCACACCAAGACCCCCTCCGCGGCAGCCAGAACCCCCCAAAGCCACACGGCAGCAAGCAGAGTACAACCGCCCCCCCGGCGATCATATCCGACACCCAGGCCAGGGCCAGCAGGACCGCCACGGGGCCCCCAGAGCCAGAGAGCAGGGGGGCACGGGGGGACAGACAGGAGAGCAGCCCCCCCGCAGCCAGGAGAGCACGCCGGGCCCCACCCGAGAAGGGTGCCCACAGCCCCAGATGAGCACCTCATCACCACCCAGGAATTCCAGGCATCCCTCCGTCCCAACCCCAGGTACGAGGCAGAACCCCCCAAGAGAGACCCACTCCGCGCTCCAGGCAGCCACCCACCGGGCCCACGGTTGGTCCAGGAAGGAGCAAGGCAGGGGCCAGCCGTCCCCGCCCAGGAGGGGGGGCACCCAGGGGGAAAAGGGGGTCCACAAGAAGTGTTGTAAACATGGCCCAACCAGGTGTGTGTGTGTTTGTGAGGGTGTAAGTGTGCATGTGTGTGTCTTTATGTTGGAATGTATATTTTGAGGACTGAAGGGTGTGTGTACTAAGGTGGTGCAGTTAAAATTGGCAGGTAGGGCACTGAGGGGACATCTCCTGATTATTCAAAGTGTTGTCCCATCCTCCTACCCACCAAGGGGCCCTAAATGTCTAAGGTGCGGTTAAAATTGGCGGGTAGGGCGCTAAGAGGACATCTGCTGCTTGCTGGCAGTGATGTCCAAGCACCCCCCCTACCAAGGGCCCTACATGTCAAAGGTGCAAATAAAACCGAGAGAGGGGGGGCCCATTCCATACAGTAACCATTGGAGGGGGACCACTCCCAAGTAGCTCCTCCCCCCAAGGTGCATCGCAGGCTAAACCTCCCACCCCCTCACCCTAATATGAGATTATATGAGGTAGACTGTCCCCCGGTTAACTACCAGCCATTGGTTAAATTATATTTTGAGAAATTTCCACCAAGCTGTTAAAGTGGCGTTTACTGTGGAAACAATCCTGTTTTTTTAACTGTTTGGCTAATAAATGGTAGATCTGACAGGTTGATCTTTCCACATAACGCCTGTTCCAAATGTAGTTGGTTTTCTGGATTATTTTTTAAACATTTTAGGATGTATTGTATCCTATTAGCAAGAAAGTATTTGTGGAAGTTAGATAATTCTAAGCCTCCACAGCTTTTTGCAGATTTTAAAATTTTTAAACTAATTCTTGCAGGTTTAGTGTTCCATAAAAAGCTCCATATGGATGAATCTAATGTTTTGAAGCATTTTAGTGGCGGTTGTGTGGGGATCATTGAGAAGAGATAATTAACTTTAGGTAAGATCTTCATTTAAAAACTGCTGCACCAGTTCAGATAGTTTGTGGCGAAAATAGATACCTAGATATTTGATATTTCCTGATTTAACTGGTATTGTGAGTCTAAGCTTCACATTACTGTTCAGTGGTAATAAAACAGATTTATTCCAATTAATGGAGTAGTCTGATATGGAGGAGAATTCATTAATGATTGTTGCTGTTTCATTTACAGAGTGTAAATTACTTAAAAACAGTAATATGTCATCTGCATAGAGACTAACTTTATGATGTCTGTTTTTGGTTTTAATTCCTTTAATGCTCTCATTCTGTCTTATTCCTGCAGCTAGAGGCTCAATAAATATAGCAAAAAGAGAAGGGGAGAGTGGGCAACCCTGTCTGGTTCCTCTTTAAACCAATTAACGAACGATTCTCCAAATCCAAACTTATGGAGGGCAGCAATGAGGAATTTCCAGTTTACTCTGTCAAAAGCTTTTTCAGCATCCAGCGATTTTAATTATGGCAAGGTCTATTATATTAACAGAAAATACTTTTCTTACTTCCTCATCAGTGTAAATGTCTTCAATGCCAGTGACTGAGAGGGTTTTCTGCCCATCCATGCTAAAACGGTCACACAGATCCATTATCTGTCTACTTCTTGAAAAAGAAGGGGAAAAAAGTGAATTGTGGGTAGGTAAGGCAACTAACCATTGCATTCCTCCTGGCTGACTTGCCACTTTTATGTAACCCTTCATAACTAGAGAACCCTAGGTGGGAGGTCAACTAAGCTCTCAATATGAACCTATTTTTTCCTGCATTAGATTTGTATAGAAGGAATGTGGCAGTAATTACTAACTACTGTCCCGAACCACAATAACACACTCAATGCTGATTAAATTATATACAGAAAAATGATCTCGTCGTCGGCAGCCTTCCGTTTCGAGAGATGATGGTGTAGCTCCTTGTTGAATCTACCTACATCGCCGGGAATGACTGTGCAGTCTGATTCTGGAATGGCAGTCCCTGCCACAAGTGATACAGGTGAAGGATGATGGCTCTTGCAGCTGCTGCCGCTGCTTCCTCCTGGTTCTTTTCTGTACAGCATTCTTGTTCCGCTTGACTTCTGCATCTGTTGTACCCTGCCTGACTGCAAGTCTCCAGATGGGGTGATCATCTGCTTGACTTTCACATGTGTTGGGGTCAATGGAGCACCGTCTCATGTCCTTCAGTTTGGTCATCAGTTTGGGACTGCAGCTGCCGTTGCGATTCTGCTGTTGATCCTCGAGTCGATGGACAGTGAACTGGAGATCATGGACCCAAGATAGGTGAATTTCTCCACAATGTCTAGGATGTATCAGTCAATGGCAATTGTTGGGGAGGTCTCAGTGCCCTGGGCCATGACAGTGGATGTATTCAGACTGATGGTAAGTCCAAACTTCCTGCTGGCTGCTGAAGGCCGCCTTCAGTGTGTGATGTGAAGGCTGAATTATCAGCAAAGAGCAACTCACGGATGAGTACTTCTGTGACTTTAGTCTTGGCCATGAGACGGGCTAAACTATGGAGCTTGCCATCTGACCTAGTGTGGATGTAGATAACCTTGCTGCAGTCATATTGAAGGAGCATGGAGAAGAAGATGCCAAAGAGTGTAGGCGCGAGGACACAGCCCTGCTTTACTCCACTGCTGACGGGGAATGTCTCCAATGTTGCACCATTGTAACAGACCATGCTGTGCATGTTCTTGGGGAAGGACATGACCACTGCGAGCAGGTGGGGGGGGAGGGTGCAACCGATCTTTCACGACAAACTGAAGAGTCTGCTGCGGCTGACCAAATCAAATGCCTTTGTGAAGTCGATGAAGGCGATGTAGAGTGGCATGTTCTGCTCCTGGCAGCTTGCTAACATGGAAAACAGGATGGATGCATAGAGTGCAAGGAAGATCCAATTTAAGCAACAAGATTGATGATGTGTGCGATGGATTATGGACCAATGTAGCGGGGAAGTAACTTTTTGGACTCCCCCATTAAAGGAACATCTGCTGAGGAGAGCCACACTCTGTCTCCCACCTTGTACCCTGGAGCTCTTGTCCTCCGGTGATTGGCCAGCGCCGTGATTTGCTCTTGGTTATGCAGTTCAAGCCTGTACCTGCTCCAGGTTCTGCGACTACAGATCACGAGGCAGCAGGTCGAGAAGAGGAGGCCAGTTGTTCTTGGCGAGGAAACAGAGGTGGCTGATAACCATAAGCAGCCTGAAAAGGGGAGTATCCAGATGAGTTGACCAGAGATTTATGGGAGTACTCTGCCCATGGGAGCTGGGAAGACCAGGTTCTGGGGTTCTTGCTGCCCATGGCTCGTAACATAGTCTCCAGGTCCTGGTTGTACCTCTCTACCTGGCCGTTAGTCTGAGGATGAAAGCCCGAACTCAGACTAACCTTAATTCTGAGGAGGTTGCAGAACCCCTTCCATAAAGCATCAATAAACTGGGGGCCACGATCTGAGGTGATGTTCAGAGGAAGTCCGTGTAAACTAAACAAATGTTGACTGACGAGCACAGCCAACTCCTTGGCTGACGGAAATTTTTGCAGGGGAATGCCGTGTACCAGTTTGGAAAAACGGTCAATGATGGTGATGATGGTCTTACCTCTAGAGTTGGGTAGACCAGTGACAAAATCCATGGCAACATGGGACCAAGGTCTAGACGGCACAGGTAGGGAATGAAGCAACCCAGCAGGTGGGATCCGATGTGTCTTGACACTGGAACATATGGGACAAGCAGCCACAAAGGCCTTAATGTTAGAGGACATAGAGGGCCACCAAAAATGCTGAGCCACTAGAAAACTGGTCCTGGGTACTCCAGGATGACAGGCCAGTCAGGAGGAATGACCCCACTTTCATACTAGGGTGGGAAGGGATGGCGGCACAAACAGGCACCCCTCTGTACAGCCCGTAAGTGTGGTGGCAGGATCAGGAACCGATGCCTTTACCTTGCGCTCCAGTGACCAGCGAGTGGTTCCCAACACAAAGTGAGAAGGAATAATGGTGGTGGGAGCTGTAAGTAGAACAAACTCCTCCTCCGTCTGGAACTGCCGTGAAAGGGCGACAGGCTTGATGTTCTTGCTCCCCGGATGGTAGGACAGCGAAAACTGAAACCTGTCGAAGAACAGAGCCCACCTCGCTTGCCGAGGGTTGAGACGCTTGGCAGTTCGAATATATTCCAAATTCCTGTGGTCGGTCCATACTAAAAATGGCTGCTCAGTCCCCTCCAACCAGCGACGCCACTCCTCCAAGGCAAGTTTAACAGCTAACAGCTCCTTGTTCCCAATGTTGTAGTTTCTCTCGGCAGGAGTGAGTTTGGCCACTCTAGAACTGCTATAACCTTAGAGCAGTCCATTTGGACACTTCCAGGAGAAACCACATGACCCAGGAACCGAGTTTGTGTGGTGTGAAACTCGCACTTTTCTGCCTTACAGTAGAGCTGGTTCTCAAGCAGGTGCTGGAGTACAGCTCTGACGTGCTGCACATGAGTCTCGAGGTCTGGGGAAAAAAGCAATATGTCGTCAAGATAAACAAAGACGAACTTGTTTATCATGTCTTTCAGGACATCATTGATTAGACATTGAAAGACTGCTGGGGCATTTGTGAGGCCAAACGGCATAACTAAATACTCAAAATGTTCACTAGGGGTACTGAAGGTAGTCTTCCACTCATCCCCTTCTCTGATGCGGACCAGATGATATGCGCTCCTGAGGTCCAGTTTAGAATCCCGCTTCTCCACAAAAAAGAATCCAGCGCCAGCAGGTGAGGAAGAAGATCGAATGATCCCTGCTTGAAGACTCTCCTGCAGGCAACAGTCCATAGCTTCCCGTTCAGGTGGAGACAGGGGATAAATGTGGCCCTTTGGTGGTTGGGTTCCTGGCAAGAGGTCAATGGCACAGTCATAAGGACGCTGGGGAGGAAGAGACCCAGCTCAAACCTTACAGAATACAGTGCTTAGGTCATGATACACAGAACATTACTGAGATCAGGAGGGTCTGCAGGCTGTTGAACTCGAACAAAATTACGAACAGCTGCTGAAGAGAGAGTAAACAAAAAGAACTCCAAGATAATACCCGTCCGGTGGACCAGTCTATGTGAGGGGTATGTCGGGATAACCAAGGAAAACCCAAAATTATAGGTGGATTCAAAGATTCCACAACATAGAAACTCATGTGTTCAGAGTGGTTTCCAGGCACAGTAACAGTTACGTTGACAGTACGAGAGGACACCTTGTGAATGACAGACCCATTAATTGCGTGGATGATTAAAACTGGAGATAGAGGTTCCACTGGAATTTTAAATCTGTTAACTACCTCCTTGGAAATGAGATCTCCATCTGAACCAGAGTCAATAAGAATCTCAAACTCCTCTTGTGCTTCTGCATAAGTCACCAAGATCTTGGTTGAGGGACATGAGGGAGAGGAGAAAGAGAATTTGCAACTTACCAGCTCTCTCAAAGCTGGTGAACCCTAACTTTTACCTGGGCAGTAGCGCAAAAAACAAACAAAACCCCTCTCTGATGCGGCGCCGTCGCCATGCAGGAGTGTGATGACCTGTTCCCAGCTGCATGGGTCCCGAGGAAGGAGGAGAAACCCGTTGTGGAGTGCTGGAAAGGAGCGGAGAAAACCCCACAGGAGGCGATGGGCAGAAACCAGTGATGCCGCGTAGTTCACGACCCCATTCCCTCATCCTCCGATCGATCCGCACAGCGAGTGGGGGACTCTGTGTATGTCACGCTGATCAGTGGAGGTGGTTGCCTCGCTGTGACATGGAGTGCGCAGCGCCTCACATGTACCCGCAGCACCTCACACATGAGCGCGCAGCAGCCTGCGTGCGCTCAGCACGGAGGACAATACACGTGCGCCGTTACCAGCTGAACTGAATGAAGGCAATCAGTGCAGAAGCTGGGAACGCTTAAAACGGCGTTTCACCGCGCCGTGTGTAAGAACTGAGCTGGATGACGGCAGTTTCCATGAACTTGGATGCTAAACTCAAATCACTGCGTGAGTGGGACTTGGACTATAAAGGGCTACTGGTAAGCTCAATGCTGGACTTTAATATGTCACATTGTTGTATTGGATTAAAAGAAAAAATAATTAAATGCTGTAAAATGTCCTACAAATGTTTGTTTTGAAATTATACATATTTGTTAACCTGGAAAAAGATAATTATTGGGAAAATAATCTACTTAAGTTGAGATAAATTGTATTTAAGTTTCCTACAATTTAAACTGAGTTGTTGGTTTAATTTTCTTGGTTACATATTGTTGGTTTAGATTTCATCTTAATTTACTTACCCGGTTTACCTTATGTTTGATTTAAATATGCTGAGCTGTTTATTGATTAAAGGTTTTGTTTTGATTGTTTAAAGGTTTTTCACCTATTTTCAACTACTTCCTACTTCCTACTTCCACCTACATCCACCTATTGCCAACTACTACTACTGTTGCTAATAAAAGACTTGGAAAGAGTGAACTCCTTGGTCCAGTCCTGTCCCTTTGCAAGTGTGGGAGCACGCAGTTTACAAATACACTTGACAGTGTAGCTGACAAGCGTGTTCTTCACCGCAAAGCCAACACCATGCTGCCTGGGTTGGTCCGGAGACTTCCCCTGCCAGTAGAGCAGGGGAGTGTAGTTTGCTTCTGTGATGGTGCCGTTGTCAGCCAACCGCGTCTCCTGTAAGGCAGCAATGTCGATGTTTAGTCGCAAGAGTTCTCTGTCGATCACAGCTGTCTTCCTTGCATCGCCGATCTGCTGGAGGTCTACAGTGAGTCCGGGACACATGGTCCTGACGTTCCAACTAGCGAAGAGCTGGAGGCTTCTTTCTTAGTGCCTTGGGATTGCCTGGTGCAAATGTTTGCTGGCCCACTTTTCGAGAGGCACCTCTCTAATCCCCCCACCCCCAATGGGGTGCGGGGGGTTAGAGAGGTGCCCCAAGCACCATACTGGCTTGGGGCTGCCCAGCTTGAGGCGGACGGTAGCTGTCCAATGAGACATGATGACCTCTCCCACCGTCGAAGGAGACCCCTGGTGTTCGTTTCCTTCGCTAATCGGACGAGCTTATCTGGTATCTGTCCCCTTCTGTGTTGTGTTGACATCTTGTGATGGCGCTGGAGTGTCCTCTCCAGTGGAGCTACTGAGCCTGGGCAGGGTAAAATGGAGGGCTAGCTGTTGCCCATGCTGCAGTCCCCCCTCTCTGCGTAGCTAAAGGGTCCAAGGGAAAGAAAGGGTCAGTACAGCTTGGCTCCAGCTGCGCCGCAGAAGACGATACAATGTCAGGCTGCCTTAGGGACTCCGGCTCTGGATTTTCGGTCAGCCCCTGAGAGGGTATGCCGCAAGGCAGCCAAGGTTTGGAATGAGAGTTTCCTTCTCCTAGGTTAGCTACCATCCGAGGTTGATGAGCCCCACCTGCCCGAAGCAGCTGGTTTTGAGGCGCCAGCGGGCCGCTTTTGCCCCTTCTCCTGTCCGTGGAAACAGTTTCGCCGGGCTTAGTAGCAAAGCCACACAAGACGGCCAGGAGCTGCACTGGGTTGTCAAAGGCTATATGAGACGCATACCATTGGGAGATTTTACAGGGAGTGGGAGCTTATCCCCACTACCAACCCCGGTTGTAACAACCTTGAAACCTGATTAAATTATATAATGAAGAATGATCTATTTTCAAGTTTTAACATGTTCAGTACACATCAGTTCAAGAAAAAACAATGTCAACATCAACATAGACTAAGAATGAAATTCAAATATGGATTCGGTGTAAAAGAAAAGGAAATAAAATACAATGACAGAACCCATAAGATCAATAAATCACAAACATGAAATAATTAAACAGTTCTTAATCAGCATTTCTTATTAAACCTATGTTGGATCCAACAATACTCTAAACCCAAGTCCTTAAATTCTCAGATCTCAGAACAAAAAAAATTGAAAAATGGGGAAAAAAACTCCAGGATGGAAGAAAACTGTGCTTGAAGAAAAAATATTGGAAAATTTTACTTGCACGTCCTGAACGAGAGATGCAGCTTTACCACTATGGATAGAAGGAGTGAGTCTGGAGAAACAGGTAAACGTGGATTCAGGTGAGGCCACAGCACATGCATGGATTCAGCATTGATCCAGAGGTATTCAGTCCTCTCCAGGATATCTTTGTCAACACAACTCTGTTTGGAAATCTTTAGAATACTCCTCCAGTGTTGATCCGTGCCAAGTTACTATGTATGTTTTCAAAAAGCACACTGATGTCCTTTTGTCTCACCGTGTCGTTGCAGATGGAAAGAAATATAAGGCAGCAGGCGGGCAGGGACAGAAGACAGATGATCAGATCCAGAAATAAAGAAGGCAGAATACTTCACACTGAGCTGAGCTCATTGCAGAGTTTAAGTATGCTGTGGTTAAGAGTCAGGTGTACAGCATTCAAGAAGTGTGGTTAGAACTCTGGAGATGGTTCCCACTGGTGAGCAGAAGTGGGAGACAGAGTTCTGACTTCTGACTATAGTACTGGCTTCTGGCTTTAACCCTTGTACTATCTTAGGCACTTTCCCTTTGGGAGTTGGGTCATCTAGACCCACTAGACAGTGAACTTTTTTCTTCAATGATTTGTGATCTTCACTGGTCTCCATGGATTACATGAAATCTTTCCACCTTTATCCACCTTTGTCATGGTAGGGAGAACATGCAAATGTAAGGGTGGGGTCATCTATGATAGCACAAGGGTTATGCAGAGCTTTTTTATAATTTAAGAGGCTATATTTTCAGGCATTCAGAGACTGCTCTGAGCTGGAGTGATGACATTCTTTTTCTAACTTCAGGCTACTTGTTAAAGTATTAAACCATGCATTAATCCATGGTGCTACTCTGTTTAGTTTAACAAGCTAAGGTTTCAAAGGGGCAACCGTCCCCTTAATGATGCTCTGACGGCTTGCAAGGCATCATTAACAAACTGGTCATTTTTAATGGCACGGAAGCTATGGGTGATGGTCATAGAGTATTTTCTTAGTATGTTACAAAGTATTGGTTGAACTTTGAGTTTAAACTCAGACACAGTACTGTCAGAAAATGTTCTTCTAAGCTGTTTTTAATTCACTGGGGCAGTAGTATGTTCTAATGTAAACTGGAAGGTAATTAGAAAGTAGTCTGAAATGATGGAGTTATGAGAAAGGACACTCAGCTGGTTAATCTTTATACCATGAGTTAAAATTAGGTCCAGGGCCGGGGGACAGTCTACCAGCTGTCCCAAACTTTTACCCCCTTCCTCATATAATCTCATATTAGGGTGAGGGGGTGGGGAGTTTAGCCTGCGATGCGCCTTGGGGGGGGGAGCTACTTGGCAGTGGTACCCCTCCCATGGTTGCCGTATGGAGTGGGCCACCCCTCTTTCATTTTTATTTGCACCTTAGACATGTAGGGCCCTTGGTAGGGGGGGGTGCTTGGACATCACTGCCAGCAAGCAGCAGATGTCCTCCTAGCACCCTACCCGCCAATTTTAACCGCACCTTAGACATTTAGGGCCCCTTGGTGGGGAGGGTGAGGGGACATCACTGTGAGTAATCAGGAGATGTCCCCTTAGTGCCCTACCCGCCAATTTTAACTGCACCCCCCTTAGTACACACACCCCTCCCCCCTCAATATATACATCCCAACATAAACACACACACATGCACACACACACCCTCTTAAACACACATACACGCACACACATTTTGCAAGAAAGGTGGGACCTAGGACCATCTGTCCCCTGCCTCTTCCCTGGTGGGGGGTACGGGCCCCTTTGCAACGGCGGCCGTGTCCCCGGGGTGCCGGCTTCCTGGGCCCGGCGGTGCTCTCTCCGCGCGGTGGGGGGGTTCACATTACATCTGAGCCCGGGGTGTTGGTGTCCCTGGGGGGTGGGTTCTGGTCCTTGCTCCTGAGCGCTGGGCCCCGCCAAATTTCCAACTGTGGCCGAGCCTGGTCGGGCCATATTTACAACACCCCTTGTGGCCCTCTTTTTTCCCCGGGGTTCCCCCCTCCTGGGCGGGGGCGGCGGGCCCCTGCCTTGCTCCTCCCTGGACCAACCGTGGGCCGGGCGGATGGCTGCCTGGAGTGCGGAGCGGGTCTCCCTTGGGGGGTCCAAGCTCGTACATGGGCTTGGGGCGGGGGGATGCCCAGAACTCCTGGGTGGTGGTGGGGTGCTCGTCTGGGGCTGTGGGCGTCCTTCTCCGGTGGGGCCCTGCGTTGGGTTCTCCCGGCGCGGCGGGGGGGCTGTTCTCCTGGTTGGGCTGGGGCGGCCCTCTCTTTCCCTCCGTGCCTCCCTGCTTTCTGGCTCTGGGGACCTTAAGGCGGTCCTGCTGGCCCTGGCCTGGGTGGCGGGCTTGGTCGCCCGGGGGGCGCTTGTTCCCTGCCGGTTTCCGTGTGGCGTTGGGGGGATTCCGGCTGCCGCTGCTGCTGCGGTGGGGGTCTTGGGGTGGGGATGGCTGGGCGCTCTCCCTCCTTCTTTACACATTCCACCATCCATTTTAGAAGAACATGAGCACTCACCTGAGCACGGGTGTTGGCTCACCTTTGCACTGGCGGTTTGCGTGACTGAATGACTGAAATGTTTCACACTAGTTGGTTTTAAGGCATAAGTATGCGTGTGAGCACTATCTGTTTTGTGTACATGTCGACAGATGGACATTTTTGCAGCTAGCAGGTGTGTTTGACACTTGGGTGTGTGTGTGGACAGGCTCCGCGCTTTTTGTACTGCATTTGAGCCTTACCATGGTGATTAACAACCAGTAAACTTGTTGCTTTATGCTGCTTCATGGTCTTATCCCCCTTCCCCTCCTACTATCACCCTCCTTCCCCCCTCTCTCTAACGTCCCTCTCTCTTCTTCCCCTCTTTCCTTTTCCGTCCGGTCCAACACCAAAGATCTTCAAACATGTTTGAAATTAATAAAGTTTGGCCTCAATTACAAAAGGGGTTTATTCAGACATACATTTGGTTTGTCTGAAGATTAATAACCCCTCTTGTTAAAGTAAAATATGTCCAACACAAGAGGCCCTCAGCTCTCATCTGTCTGCCCAGCTGTTGGACAGGACAAGTTAAAAAAAAACAAAAAATAAAAAAAACAATGAGTCTAATAAGGTTTATTAAATTACTTAGTTTACACATTTACAAGCATTATTATTAGAATGTTTTTAAGATTCTAATGATACATTTATTGGCATTATAGGTGCCTAACAAATTTGTCAGTGTTAATAAACTTAATAAGATTTATTAACAACCTTTGATAACAAATTAAGAAGTATTATTATTGTTTGGGGTTCTAGTAAGATATTTATTAGCAGTATAGATTTCTCACACAAGCCTAAGAATTCATAAGCTTATAAGTTTTAATAACAAACTTAACAAATTAATAGGCTTTATTAATGTTTGAGATGTTAGTAAGATATTTATTAGCATTATAGATGTCTTGCAATTAACTAAAAGTGTTAATAAGATTCATTAACATCTAAATTCAGACCATTGTCTTCAAAATCCATATTACTAAACTTCTTATAAGCTTTACAAATGTATTAATTAACTTTGTTAACTGTTGAACTAAAGTTCAACAGTTCAACTAAAGTGGGGATGATTTTTACCACAAACAACCACAAAGCATAAAGATTGTAAAAAGGACTTAATGACATTAAAACAGACTAAACATACACAAATATTTCTGTAGAAGAAATAAAAAAACCCACTCTGTCAAAACCTTTTTCAGCATCCAATGGTATGGTCATTTCTTGGTTTTTAATGGTGACCAAGTCTATTATATTAACAATGTCATGTATTAACAAGTAACATGACATTGTCATCCGAGTGTCTGCCTTTGATGAATCTCGTTTGATCGAGGTGAATTATGTGAGGAGTGATTTCTTTCCATTCTCTGTGCTAGTGCTTTGCAGATAATTTTTACATCTGCATTGATTAAAGAAATGGGGCGATAGCTTGAAGGACTAGTGGGGTCTTTATCTGGTTTAAGGAGGAGAATTATGTTGGCGGAGTTTATGTCAGATGGCATTGATTGGCTTTCCTTGATAAATGTTACCATTTCAAAAAACGTTGGTGCTAGTTGTTCCCAGAATTCTTTATAAAACTCAGGACTTCAGCAGGAAAGCCTGCTTAACCATGTGACATAAATGGTAAATGGCGTATACTTATATAGCGCTTTCTACCTTCTTACGAAGGCCCAAAGCGCTTTACAGTCACAGTCCCATTCACCCATGCACACACACATTAACACACACATTCACACACTGGTGGCGGCTCCGCTGCCAAACACTGCCGCCAACCTCCCACCAGAGGCAAGGTGGGGTTCAGTGTCTTGCCCAAGGACACTTCGACACATGGGCGTGCTAGGCGGGAATCGAACCTGCAATCTTACGATCATGGGTCGACCGCCCTACCGCTGCACCACGGCCGCCCCACACATAAGTGACAGAGCTTCATGAATTTCAGACAACGAAAGCGGTAAGTCTAGGTTTGTCATCTGATCTTCACTTAATCGAGGTAGGTTTATTTTATCTAGAAATGAGTTGATGCTTTGCTCTGATGGGTTAATCTGTGATCTGTATAAGTTTTTATAAAAGTTCTTTGAACGCTGTATTGATTTTGACCGGATCATGAGTGATATCTCCTTTTTTGTCAATGATGGAGGAGATTGTTGATTTTTCTTTATTAATTTTAAGCTGATTAGCAAGAAGTGTGTTCTATTAATGAAGCCCCTGCAGCATTAAAATAAATAAATTATACTTCGTACCTGTCAAATGTTATGCCTTCCTCCTTCATGGATTAATATCTCAGATTTTGGCTGTTGAAACCCACATAATGAACTGGCATTTTGCAATAAATGTGTTCACATGCATCCATTGCAGCAGTGACTTTACCTCACCAAGATGGCGGTGCTCCGGTCCCATGAGAAATCACGTGAAGTCTCCTCTGGCAATACTTATCATTGTCCCAAACGGACGTCACTCTTCCGCGTGCGGTGATTGGCTGTGCTTGACCAGAAGGGCTATTCTATTGGTCATCTAGAAAAGCACTGGATCCGCTTCCTGTAGTTTTGTCAGTTTTTACAGAGTTTATGGTTATGACTTAACTCCCAAACAAGTCCGTTCCAGCACAGCGCCACCGGTTCCTCCTCTTCCGGTCCCGCTGCCTCTGCTTGGAAACTTTCGCCCAAATTTCTATTCTTGCCGTGATTGTCGGGATCTCCGGAGAAATGTCAGGAGATATGTCAGGCATCTGCTCGGACCTGTCCCGAGCTGGGATCGATCTTGACCCACAGCCGCACACCGTGTATGTGATCCTGGATTCGACCGAGACCCTCAACCTGGTCCGGTGAGTCATAACGTTCTGACCCGTTCCGTACTGTTTTTCGTTTCAGGGTTTCGCTTAGCTGAGCTCAGCTTAGTCCGTCAGGTAGCAGAAACTCACTCATCGGGTTAAGACGAAAAGTTTGAAGCGCTCCCCGTGACGTCACGCTGAAGCTGAGGTTAATATTGTATTTGACCTTTGACCTGGGTGCGTAGTAGCAGGGCATTTATCTTACTCCGCCTCTATCTTCATCAGATGATTAAAACCTGTATTTCTCATCAAACGGTTCACAGGGAGATTTTTCCCGATTAGTTTGTTGACATAAATCTAACCATTGACTGGTTATGGAAACGGGTCACTTCTGCTGAAACCAAGTCAATTCCTTTTTTTTAACAAGATGCTGGAATAAGCAATGGAACTTCCTTGTGAAGTCTTCAGTAACTAACAGAATTCTGAAAATGGCTAAAATAGCTTAAAAATTGCTATAGCTTGGGGTCTGCATCTTTTAATGCTTAAATAGACATCTGGTCCAGTTTCTTACTAACCAAAACCAAGTGAGAGCTGCAAAATCCCACTTCACGGTTCCTGGGTCCTCCGAGCTGCCTGGCACTGGCCTAGTGTGCCCACATCAGGTGCACTGGACCCTGGGGTTCGGGGGCTGTGGGTCATGAGGTGCTGGGGATGAGTTGTGTTCTTGTTGCTTGGATGCTGACACTCCAGCCAACAGGAATACGGGGCAGATGGCGTCTTCTGGGTTCTCTCTTCTTTAGCTTTTTAGAATTATTTTCCATTAATTTGTGTTTGTTTTTATGTACAGTACCTTGAGCTGTTCTTTTAACATGTAATGTTCTATAGAAATATATATTTTTTAATTTTTTTAGAAAAAAAACATGTTATTGTTGTTTGTGTGACTATAAAGTGATTCGTTTATGACATTTTGCTTTAATATATTATAAAAATTTAATTATAAGTGCGTTATAATTTTCTATGAATAACAACTTTAACATCTACTTTCAAAATAAATTACACCTTGTATCAAGTAAGATTCTCCTGCTGCAGCAGATGCACTTGCAATTATATACTTTGCCTCTAAACAGCGAGAAGATACTATTTTACTATAATAATATGTGCTTTAAACTTATTCTAATAACAAACAGCTCTGACAATACATTAAACCTTTAGCCATTATTTTACTTAGTTATGGACGAGTGGGAAAGCACACAAAGCATCTTAATTTAATAGAATAGCAGTGGTTAAATAATGAGTTTATTTTACTAATAAAAGGCAGACTAACAGGTCTTTCAGGGTCAGAATTCGAGCTGACAGTTTACAGCAGTTGCATAAAAATAAATTATTTAAAGGGCATATGTCATACTTTTCTTAAGCCTTTCAGAATAAACTACAGTGGTGGAAAAAATTGTTGATACCCCTCAGTTAAAGAAAGTCCACACAATGCTCACTGAAATGACTTGAAACGTTCAAAAGTAACAATAAATAAAAATTTATTGAAGATTAAATAATCAAAATCAGCCATTTCTTTTAAGTTTTTGATTAACAGAAATATTTAAAAAAATAAACTAATGAACTAATTTCCCAGGGGGTCATGATGAACTTAGGTATGTCCTTAAATTGACATCACAGCAAAGGAGAGAATTGTCCCAGGACATTAGAAACAAAATTATAGACCAACATCATAAAGGTAAAGGCTATAAAACCATCACTAAGCAGCTTGAAGTTCCTGTAACCACAGTGGCACATATTATTCAGAAGTTTCAGACCCACGGGACAGTAGCCAACCTCCCTGGACGATGGAAGAGGAAAATTGATGACAAATTGAGGAGACGGATAGTTGAAACTGTATCCAAAGAGCCCAGAACAACCTCCAAAGACATTAAAGGTGAACTCCTAGATCAAGGTAGATCAGTGTCAGATTGCACCATTCGGCATTGTTTGAGCCAGAGTAGACTTCATGGGAGACGACCAAGGAGGACACCACTGTTGAAAGGAAATCCTAAAAAAGCCAGACTGGAATTTGCAAAGATGCATGTTGAGAAGCCACAAAGCTTCTGGGAAAGTTTCCTTTGGACAGATGAGACAAGACTGGAGCTTTTTGGTAAGGCACATCAGCTCTAGACTCAAAAATGAAGCATCCAACCAAAAACACTGTCCCTACTGTGAAACATGGAGGAGGCTCAGTTCTGTTTTGGGGCTGCTTTGCTGCATCTGGCACAGGATGTCTTGAAGTTGTACAAGGTAAAATGAAATCTCCAGATTATCAAGGCATTCTGGGTAGAAATGTGCTGCCTAGTGTCAGAAAGCTTAAGCTGAGGCACAGGTCATGGGTCTTCCAACAGGACAATGATCCAAAACACACCCAAGACCCCCAAGAATGGCTCAGAGAAAAGCGTTGGACTATTCTGAAGAGGCCTTCTATGAGCCCAGATCTGAATCCCATTGAACATCTGTGAAGGAGCTGAAACATGCCATTTGGAGAAGACACTCGTCAAACCTGAGACAACTGGAGCAGTTTGCTCATGAGGAGGGGGCCAGAATACCTGTGGACAGGTGCAGAAGGCTCATAGACAAATACAGAAACCGTTTCATTGCAGTGATTGACTCAAAAGGTTGGGCAACAAAATATTAAGTTATGGGTACAGTACCATCATTTTTGTTCAGCCTTTTTTCATTATTTTTTTTTAAAAATAATTCTGTTAATCAACAACTCTAAAGTAATGGCTGATTTTGATAATTTAATTTTCAATACATTTTAATTTATTGTTACTTTTGAACGTTTCAAATTATTTCAGTGAGCATTGTGGACTTTGTTTCTTTAACTGAGGGGTACCAACAACTTTGGCCACCACTGTATATCCATATATATATATATATATGATAATATATTACCTTTGGCACACTAAAGAACAATTTATTTTGTAAATTATTAGTTATTTTAACAGTTACTTTTCCTACCGAGAAGTGAGACAACTTGACTTTAAGGCACTGGCTTCGCCCATTTTATGACGTCATCCTAGAGCCGGCCTCAGCAGCGTGTCTGCTTTTTGCCCAACTAATAAAACAACATCCAAATGTTTTGCAAAGATGGCTGTACGTATTGTTAATATAAACCGTTTAGCGCAGGGGTGTCAAACATACGGCCCGCGGGCCAGAACCGGCACACAAGGAGGTCCGATCAGGCCCGCAGGGTAATGGATTTCATTTTTTTAATTAAATGCAATTCTAGCATTCTCAACTAGGGGGTGCACTGTATTGGTCAGAGTAAAAGACAAGCCCCATCACTGAGACATGCCAAACAGCAGACAGTATTAATGCACCATCTGCAGCTTGTTACGTTGTTTCTACCTCCCAACTACACCCTCATCAGCCAAAATATCATTATTAAACAGTGAAAAATAGACTGTAAAATTTTCAAAGAAAAATGGACCACGTCCTATTTATTTACGGAGACGCACGGGAGACCTTTTGTGCATGGTGTGTTTGCAACACGTTTCGTTATTTAAGGAATATAATATTCGGCGCCACTACGAGATTCATTAGAGGGAAAAACACGACAGCTTGCAAACAACTGAGAGAGAGAAGATCAACAAATTGCTGGCAGGTGTGAGAAAATACCAGTCAATTTTCACCCAAAACCGAGAAGTCAGTGAAGCCGTGGTAAAAACCAGCTAACTAATTGCTCGCGAAATAGCATTAGCATCAAAGCCGTATTCCGACGGTGACTTTATTTAAAGATGCATGATGAAGGGAGCTGAACTCCTATGTCCTAAGAAGCGACAAACCTTTGCCAATATTAGCCTGACAAGACAGCCAATTGAAACAGAGAGTCAAGTCATTGATTGCATTTTTTGTTGCAATTTATGAGAGCACTGACATCACATTTGACTGTTACCGAAAAATTTCTAGAGTTGGTGCCTACACAACAACAGGCGAGTACATTTTTGGACCTGTCGTTGCTGCGCTGGACAGAGTTGAGGTGGACTGGTCCTGTACTGTCAGCCTGGCTACAGACGGCGCACCATCCATGATCGGAAAGAAAGCAGGTGTCGTGACAAAGTTCACAAAGAAAGTACAAAGAAAGAGGAGATGGTTTCTGGACATTTCAATGTATTTTGCACCAGGAGGCTTTGTGTTGTAAGTCCTTGAAAATGGATGACGTCATGGAGGTAGTTGTTCGCACCATAAATTTCCTCCCAGCCAGAGGTCTTAACCATTGTCAGTTTGACCCCCATCTCAGCGACAGCAACGTTACCCACAGCCTGCCATACCACACTGAAGTGAGTTGGTTAAGCCAAGGCGCTGTGGTGAGTCATTTCTTTGATCTAGGAGAGTAAATTGGACAGTTCATGGAGAAAAAAGGAAAACCGGCGTTGGAATTACAATCTCAGGAATGGCTGCAGGACCTTGCATTTTTGGTTGATATTACTGAACACTTGAACAATCTGAACAAAATGTTGCAAAGTCCCAAAGAAGCTGTCACACAGTTTTCTGACAACAGACATGCATTTACAGCGGGGAAAATAAGTATTGAAAACGTCAACATTTCTTTCAAAAAACATATTTCTAATCGAGCTATTGACACGAAATTTTCACCAGATGTCGGCATCAACCCAAGTAATGCACACATAGAAAGAATTCCTAACATTTATGTCCATAAATGAAGTTACGTGTAATAAAGTGAAATGGCACAGGGAATAAGTATTGAACACGCTTACTGCAAAAACCTTTGTTGTTGATTACAGCCTCAGTATAGAGAAACCAGTCAAATATATTGCTCAGGTGTGATTTTGGCCCATTCATCCACACAAACTGCCTTCAAATCTTCAAGGTTCCGGGGGTCTCTTCTGTGAACCCGGATCTTCAGTTCTTTCCTAAAATTTTCAATTGGATTCAAGTCTGGGCCATTCTAGCAGCTTTATTTTCTTTTTCTTCAACCAGTTGAGTTTTACCTTGGCTGTGTGCTTGGGATCGTTGTCTTGCTGAAAGATCCACCCTCTTTTCATCTTCAGCAGCCTGGCAGATGACAGCAGATTCTGATCAAGAATGTCTCCATACTTTTCTCCAGTCATTCCTTCAATGATATGAAGTCTACCAATACCACATGCTGAAAAACAGCCCCACGCCATGATGCTCCCACCTCCAAACTTGACTGTTGGTATGGTGTTTTGGGGGTGATGTGCGGTGCTATTTTTCCTCCAAACATGTTGTGTCTTATGACATCCGAAGAGTTCAATTTTGGTCTCATCTGACCAGAGTATCTTCTCCCAGAATGTCATGGGTTTATCCAAATGTTGTGTCGCAAACTCCAAACGAGCTTCAACATGCGTCTTCTTCAAAAATGGAGTCTTGCGTGGTGTGCGTACATGGAGGCCATAGTGGTTGAGTGCATTACTTATTGTTTTCTTTGAAACAACGGTACCTGCTGATTCCAGGTCTTTCTGAAGCTCTCCACGAGCGGTCCTGGGCTGTTGGAGAACCCTTCTGATGATTGTTCTGACTCCTCTGTCTGAAATCTTGCGAGGAGCACCTGGCCGGGGCAGGTTTATGGTAATGCCGTGTTCTTTCCACTTCCGGATAATGGCCCCAATGGTACTCACTGGAACTTTCAGAAGTTTAGAAATGCGGCTGTAACCAATGCCTTCAGTGTGTTTTGCAACAATAATGTTGCGTAGGTATTTGGACAGCTCTTTGCTTTTACCCATCATGCAATGCTTCTTGTCTAACACCTTGCTGGTGAGAAACATTTTTAAAAGGCATCAATCAGGACTATACCAGCTGATATTACTTTGCACCAATAGGGGACAGGTTAACCTTCTGAATACTGACAAACTCCAGCTGCTTTCTTGGCTTGCCAGACCTTTTTACCCCTCCTTTTCTTCACGTGTTCAATACTTATTCCCTGTGCCGTTTCACTTTATTACACATAACTTCATTTATGGACATAAATGTTTGGATTTCTTTCTATGTGTGCATTACTTGGGTTGATGCCGACACCTGTTGAAAATTTCGTGTCAATAGCTCGATTAGAAATATGTTTTTTGAGAGAAATGTTGACGTATTCAATACTTATTTTCCAGGGTACCCCAAATTAACAGCCCTGGCTACTAACATTTTGTGCATGTTTGGGACAACCTACTGTTGACAAATTTTCTCAGTAATGAATATCAATAATGTGTCCATGGCTAACACACAAGCACTTAAATAACATTCAGAAAGTGACCGCTATTCAGGACATGTTGGTCGTAGTGTAGTGTAGTGTTGATGCACTTGTACAGGTCAAAATATGCCAAGTATCAGAAACAAAAACAAGTCCAGTCAAGTGTAATCTAGATATTTTCTTTCTAAACAGTGATTCACTTTTTAAAATATATTTATTTATGTTTGTGCAGGAGCAACTGTAGTTTTTCAACAAATATATAATCACAGCAGGCTTGAGGAATTTTTCACAGAAACGACCAACATTCTATTCATGTTTATAAGTTATACGAGACAAACAAACTGAACACACTGAAATTTTATTAGTTTTTATTTTGTCTAAATCAGAAATGTAACTCTAACAAAAATGTTTATGTATTTTTGGGTGATTAAATTGCTTTAGTTAAATATGTTGGTTGGCCACTTCAACTTAATCTTGTTTCTTTTAATTTGGTCCTATATAAATGAAAACTTAACTTATATATATATATATATATTTTTAACTTGTTCTGTCCAACAGCTGAGCAAACAGATGAGAGCTGAAGGCTTTTTGTGTTGGACAGGTTTTACTGTTACAAAAAGAGGTTATGAATCTTCAGATAACCAGGGTGTAAATTTGTATAAACCCATTTCAGTTTTTTTGTTGTTTTGTTATTTCATTATTTTTTATTTATTTGTTACATTCTGTGTTTCAAGTATATATACATATTCTTTTTATGAAAGGGGAGGGAGATGGGGAAAGTGTGTGTGTGTGTGGGGGGGGGGGTAGAAGAAAAATGAATAAAGAGGGAGGGGGTGAAAGTGGGGGGATACAAGTGCTGAGTTGCTCATTTGAATAGGTTATTTTTTTAAGCTGTGAAACATTTATACTAGATCTACAGAAAGACAAATATTACATCCAAACCGGAAATTCTGACACTAAGATAAGCGGAAGACATCTGTTCATCAATACTGTACACTGTGGGTTAGGAGGAGGGATGAAGCAGACAGGGAGCAGTGTGACAGTGTGCACGTGGGGGTGGAGATGTATGCACGCTGCCAAAGTGAACCATCTAATCGTTAGGGGAACCAGATCTTCCCCAGCCAGACCAGGAGAGAGGGGGAGACCCCCGGACCAGGAGTGTCCCCAGCAACAGGACCCATGCAGCCCGAGCGCGGGGGGACCGCCCACCCACCCAGCCAGGTGCAGAGGAGGCCCCCCTACAGCCCCGCTCGATACCAGGAGGCATAGGCGAGCCTAGCGTCAGGACCTCCAGGCCACAGGACAGGCTGGGTCCGCGTACCAGGCGGCAGCCATAGAGGCCACCGGTTGCTGGACTCCGAGACATAGGCCAAGGATGAGGCCAGGGCCCACAGGGCCCAGGAGCAGCTCACCACGCAGCCGGAGCCTCGTCACTGCAGGCTAGCCCCGGAATACTTTAAGTTTAATATTTTTAAAAGCGCTTGAACACTGAAATTTGTCCTTCAAACAGACATTATTTGTAAGCAGCTGTTTTAGTTTTAGCAGTTTCCAAATTATTATGCAAATTATATTTTTCTATGATTTGTCTAAATCCTCAATGCAAATGACAGTCAGGATGATTTTCAAATCACTAACCCTTAGATTATATATTAAATGTTATAAATCAAACCTACAGATAACAGTATTTTTTTCAATTAAAACTTTCCAAGCACTGTTCCACATAATTGCACACAACAGAGTCCCACATCATTTAATAGATTCTGAAGAACTGAAAATGGTAATTTGTTGAACTTGCTGCATTAAGAGGTCATATTGTCTGAAATTAAAAGCTATTTCAATTTGAAATATCTTAACAGGTCAAGTTACATTTGAACATAGAAGTGCCTCCCACTCTTAAAGATATTTTGCCTGAGGATGCTCCAAAGGTTCTCAGGGGATGATGGGGGCCACATCATCAGTTTATCTTATTTTTTGCCTATAGCAGCCAATGATGCAGAGGTATTTGTTACAAGGTGGGCAATTGCTCTTGTCACCTCTACTTCTGCTGTTCAGATCAACAGAGAGAAGGGCAAATGACAACCAGGCTTGTCAAAGGGAGAGAGAACAGGGTTCAGGTCAGGGCTAGACTTAAGAAAAGGTGTGTGTCTGTGTGTATGGGGGGGGGGTCTTGTCAGTAGTCTGTGGGTACAGTCATTGATAGATTGTAGTGCAGGTGGGATCTGGCGGTCCCTCGAAAATATTTGTGTGGTTGCAATGGGATCAGATCATCCCTTGAAGTGTGTGTGGTCCAAGGGTCAGGTCGGGTCTGGTCGAAGATGGGTTAAAATGTAGGCAGGATCTGAGCAGCTTACTAGCAACTAATTGTTATTAAGTTTAACTCAAACATGTTTATAATAAGTTAAATAATCTCTGAATACTAACTAGTCTGACAATAAGCCTGTCCACAGAGGAATGTTTTCAGTCCAACTTTGAATGTAGAAACTGATTCGGCCTCTCTTCCATGAGCTGGGAGTTTATTCCATAAAACAGGGGCTTGGTGGCTAAACGCTCTACCTCCAACCGTACTTTTACTAATTCTAGGAACCACAAGCAGTCCTGCATTTAGTGAGTGAAGTGTTCTGGTTGGGTGTTAAGGCACCTCTCTTAGAGTCCTGTGACCCCCCCTTCCATTGCCGACCCAGGCGAGAACAGACAGATGTAGAGCACAGCTTTGATTAAATAGAGGTCTGACTGCTGATTGGCCGGATGTCTGTGCTTTAGGGTTGAGTCTGGGATTGTGGCTGACATAGAGGTCGAAGATTTTATTCCTGCCGAGTGTGACACCTTTTACCAGATCAAGAGTCAGCCCATCGCCATCAGGTAACACTCCCAAGACTAACCTCCTTCCACCTGACTTACAGTGAATGAGCTCTGATTGAAGTAGTGTGACCTCACTTTGTGTTGTGTTCAGCTCCTCAATTGCACCATCATCTTCATCATGCTCTTCCTTGTTGCAGCCAGTCATGTTGTCCAGGTAAACCAGTAGTCTTTAATGAGCTGTCTTTCCTTGTGAGGGCGGGGAGGTTGGAGCTGGTTTTTCTGTACTCCTGCAGGGTTCTGATGAGGCAGGACCTGATGCGTCAGCAGGTTCTTGAGCAGGAACAGAAGATGGAGGTCCAGCAGCAGCGCTGCAACACTTCCTCCTCACCCATCCCTGTGTCCATGTTGCCCTGCACACCTGCCCAGGTCCCTCTGGAGGTGCTGAAGGTGAGGAGGTTCCTGGAGCTGTTGGTTATTGAGATGACCAAATACAAAAGGAATAGCTGAAAAGAACAGCAGTTTTAGAAAAACTTTTTTTCCAGCTCCACATATCTTTACATTGCTGTGCTTTCCTGCAGTTCCCATCATGCTGTCTGATTTTCACATCTGTCTATGAATCCAAACAGGTGCAGACTCATCTGGAGAACCCTACCAAGTACCACATCCAAGAGGCTCAGAGGCAGCAGGTCCGTCAGTATCTGTCTGCCACCAAGTCGGCCAATCAGAAGCCTGCCCTGCCACTCAGCCATGTCTCTGAGCTGGGCCTCGTCTCTGGACAGCCAATAGAAAGCACCTCAGAGCAAAAGGTAACAAATGCAAACATTCCTGCTCAGCAAAGTAAACTGAAGCAAACATGTCAAAAGAAATGTTCACATTTTATTGAACACAATCTCCTAAATTTGACAGAGGTCCAGTTATTGGAGAGCATCTATGAAGTGATATTTGTGCCACCACATTGATAAAAACAAAAGTCAATGTTATGCAATTGAGATGTTTAATTTTAAAAACAAAACTTTTTAAGCATCAAATAAAAATATTAAATATTTTCTGTCAAAATCTTTTTCTTTGCTTTCAAAATGCATTTTTGTGTTTGCCACACACATTTTTATGTGTGTTTTATCTTGCATCTTGCTTTCGCGTTCCTAGTATTTTCTTTAATTATGATTGTGACATTTTTAGTCAAAATGAAAAAACGTTAAGTTTATGCAGAGAAGCTGAGTTTATCAGAAATTTACCTCTGAGTGTTGGCACAAATTAAGTAAACGCTCATTTTTACACTCTTTCCTGCTAGCCTACTGCCCCTTACAGCCCCAACCTAATATTAACGGTGCAACAAAAATGGTGAGCAATATGGGATCTATCCAGGTTACAGTTTAGATCCAGATTCCAGCTCTGACGAGGAAAACAAGGACGTAGATGGATCTCTTTGTCTGCAAGTGGATGTATCAAAGTGGAACTCTCATCAAATAGGCATGTTGCTTGTGGTTTATTGTGCAGAGATCCTTGTATGTAGAACCAGTCAGTCAGAATTAACCAGCTGGCCTTAACCCTTAAGCTACATTCACACCAAACGCAATTCAAACGGCTGAGGCATCCAGTTTCAATGAGATCAGAGGTCCTGCAGCGAGATTTGGGTATCAGGTGCTGCGCATTGGTCTGGCAGCAGCTCGTTTTGATTTTCACTGTGCGATTTGGGCATTGAATCATGTTTAGAGTTTAAAAGTTGGGACTCTGGCTTGGACGACACGTTGTGTCTAAGAATTAGGGACTCAGCTTTGGGCATGTGAAATGTTTATTGACACAATAAGTGGGTGGAGTCCAAATCAAACAAGGGGAGAAACTGAGAGTTTTCCTCCTGAACTTTATGATATTTTTTATATTTTAATTGAGACAATGGTCTGTCTTGTATTGTTTTTTTACTTGTCTATCTTATCTATCTTATCTAATGTATGGCTGGTGTTGTAACCAGCTGACATTTATCTTTATTCAGAAATAACTATCTTAGCATTAACCTTTACAAAGACTTAAACAGCTGATCTTTACGTTTAATCAGAGTTAAAGAAATGATATTTACATAATTGAAAATACAAGCTGACCTAAACATCTGGCCATCACCAGTTAATTTAAGTTAATCAGCTTATCTTCTGGCAGGTGGAGGATGGCTTTGTAACAACAGTCCTGAGTGTGGGTTCTAGTCTGAATAATACTTTCCTGACACATGTGGACTCTGGGCTGCAGCTGCCAAGCACAGTATGTTTACAAATGCACAGAAGCAAAACTGATCCGATGTTGCTTCATTCCAAATGGAGGAACATCTTCATTATACTAGCTCCTCCCTTTGGGCCAACCTTGACTGAACTGTCAAGACTTACCAATGCTGAGGGCGTTGAGACAGTTCCAGATGGTTTCACATCTGCTTCCATGCATCTTGAGTTGATTGGTTCATCTACAGTTGTGAATTTTGGCATTTTGAGGCTCACTTAGTATCACTTCATATTTCCAGGCTTCCTGTTTTTGTGGGCGGAGCCTCAGCCTGTCTGTGTGAGTGAGGAAGACAATGAACCTCTGGGAGTTTTGCTTTCTTTTTTAAAAGAGATATTTCCCCATTTTTCAACAGTTATCTGGGCATTCGGGAGAAAAGCAACAGAGGTTCTGTGTCTGAAATAAAAAACAATGAGAATTATTTTGCTTCTGCCAGACCAAGAAAAGCGCAGGATTAAATCTCGGGTAAAGCAGTTTGAGTGGAGAAGCTTGCTTCTGGATCTTCAGGTTCCACAACTGTTGTGTCTGTAATGGAGTTTTGGTCAGCAGAACAAAGTCAGAGTAATCTGCAGGAGAAATGTTTTTTTTTGATAATTCTGTGATTTTATGGTTCGCTATATTTGTGTAATGTTTTTACTGTTTTAGATGCCTTCCTTGTTTTTAGCAACATTTCTGTTGTTTTGTAGACAATTTTTAATTTCATTGCTGTTCCTGATGTTTCAGGTGTATCTGAGGTTTTCTTGATGTGTTTTTTAATCATTTCTAGTTGTCAGGGATGTTCAGAGTGTTTCTCAGATATTTCTTCTTTTGAACTACCTTCCTAATTTTTCATAGGCTTTTTTTTAGCTCATTAGATAATTGTAGTTTTCACATCTGTTTTTTCAGACACTTCAGCTGTTTCTCACTATTCCTGTTGTTTCTGAGATGTCATCGATGTTCCTGTTTTTTCTGAGAAGGCTCTAGTCTTGTCTTCAGAAATGTTCCTGAATGTTTTTTGGACATGTTAAGTCATTGGTGTCATATTGATTGATTTTCGTAAAGATTCTTTGATGTTTTTGAAGCTTTGCTTTTCAATAGGTGGTGTCAGTGACACATGTCTTCTGTTTGGTCTGTTGCAGCTGCCAGAAAATGTTCATGATGTGATTGGAGGACAAGAAGTCCCATCAGCTGCCATTAGCAATAGCTGCCCAGCCAATCTGCACGTCATCAAGAAAGAGCTGAGTGGTAAGAGGCACTACCTGAACTCCAACATGCAACCAATCCCAGAAACTTGCATCAGGTGAACCGTTCTGGTCATTTGATTGATTGGAGCTATAAAACTGCAATGACAGTTTCAGCAGGACAATAGTTTTCTAACCTCAAAAATTGTAAATACACTTTGAAACAGTTGCATTATAGAAGCCAAAGAAAGAAGATGAACTGCTGAACCAGAACAAGTCCAACCAAATCTGAGAAAACAGGATGAGAAGTGAATTCAAGAGGACAACTTTGTTTAATGAAAGTTTGTCCTCTTGTCCATGAAGATTACAACAGGGGGCAGTTTCTATGTGTCCTCTCAGCATCACCTTAGCAGAAACAAACAAAAAGTGTTCCCATGTAGTTTGAAACAGAGTATTCCTGGAATTTCTGCTAGACCTTTTTATTTTTTAGGAAGTCTTCTGAAGGTAAAATAGCAGTCTGCTGACAATTTTTGGTCAATGTTGTTGCAGAGGATGAGGCCAAGGCTTTGATGAAAGACAGACAGAAGAAGAACAATCACAACCTCAGTGAGTATTTCTATGTTGTTCCTCCAGTGCTGTAAATAATCCCCCTGCTGTGCCTCAACAGGAAGGCATAGAGTCAGCTTGGTTGTTCAGATCTAAAAAGCTGTTGATTTGGTGTCTGATTGTGGTAGGGCGTCTACATCTCTCAGAAAAGTGATCAAATTTAAAAAATTAAAAATTATAAACAACCTCCTATTTGTCATTGTTTCAGTTGAAAGAAGGCGGCGTTTCAACATCAACGACCGGATTAAAGAACTTGGAGTGCTGATCCCTAAATCCTCTGACATGTCAGTAAACTCATACAAATACTACACTCCTTTTTTACACTGCATAACTCTAATACTGCACTGATTAGCCAGGGCAGCAGCCATTCAATGTTTTTGAGAACTGGACTGAGTGAGTGTGATATCACCATAATTCTGGCTCCAGCGAATGAAGGCAATTCAGTTGCCAATTTTTCCCGATATGGACACCATAATGTTGAAGCCAGACATTGTCAGTAAACAGTGATCGGTCCAAGTCGGCCTTAGTCAGTGGTTCTATAGAAACCACACTCGTCAATCAGGAGTGAGCTTTTGGAACTCTACCCCCTACCATTTACCACTGCCAATATTTAATGGTTTCAATGTGTTATGTACCATAAGTGTTAATAGGTCTATTAATGATGTAAAATCATTAAAATTGAATTAGTAACAGGTATATCCAGATGTATTCACATGTATATTTAGTTTCCAATAATTTCACCAATAAGTATCCTAAGTTTGATATATTGAATTAAACTTTATTTATCTCACAGTGAGAAATTCACTCATCATCACAGCTCAAAGAAAAAAATACAAGTAATACTAGAATTACAGCTCACTAGATAGTTCATACAAACAAATAAGTAAAAAGATGCATAAATAATTTTACATAATAGGTGCATAATACCTCTGTATAAGTATATTTTTCGGTTGTTTCTCTTTAGTTTATTTTTGTTGTGATTGCTTGAAATAAACCATTTCTGAATGGAAAATTCAAATCCAAACTTAAGAGCGGGTTACATGAAATCGGTCAAACTTTTTGAACATATGACGTTAGGCCCAGCAGTCACCGCATACTTTAATTGAGTCGTCTGATTGGACAATGTGGCGGGTTTCTTTTTCCAGTAAAAACTAAACGCTGAAAAACAGGATGACCAGGCCAGTACATTTTAAAAAATAAATAATAGTATTATATTGTTCCCCAAAAAAACAAAGAAAGAATCCAACCGTTTCTGGCCTTGTCCCTTTAGCCGCATTCACACTGAACGCGTTTCACGTGGCAGACGCATCCAGTTTCAATCAGATCAGAGGTTTTGCAGTGCGATTTGGGCATCAAGTGCTGCGCATCGGCCTTGCAGCAGCTCGTTTTGATGTCACGGCGTAAATTGGGCGTTGAATCATGTTCAAGTTTAAAAATGGGAACTTTGGCTAGGTCGACTCGTTGGTGGTTTGGTCTGGTCTGTCTTGTCTGTCTAATCTTATCAATCTTATCTAATTAATCTATGTTGTTTTTCTTTAGTTTATTTTTGTTGTGATTGCTTAAAATAAAGCATTTCTAAATCCAAATCCAAACTTAAAGGCAGGATACATCAAATCTGTCACACTTTTTGAACGTTTGACGTTGGGCCCAGCAGGCACCATATACTTTAAGGCAGTGGTCCCCAACCTTTTTCCTTTTTGTCACCGAGGACCGTTACAACGCA
Source organism: Oryzias sinensis (assembly GCA_037389245.1). Classification (NCBI taxonomy): domain Eukaryota; kingdom Metazoa; phylum Chordata; class Actinopteri; order Beloniformes; family Adrianichthyidae; genus Oryzias; species Oryzias sinensis. Next base: position 32,796,154 of record CM074492.1, on the reverse strand, counting down.
AGCCACATTTACCGAGGACCGGGGGGGGGGGGGTGCAGCGCAAGGCACGTTTACGGCTGCCTGTTAAAGGCAGATTTCCTTTTTTTAGCGGGTGCAGGTTCCTCTTCTGTCCCTTCATTGGACCGTTTCCCCTTGTCAAAGCAACTTTCTAAAGAAGTTTGTTTTTTGCTCATTTTGGTTGATTGGGATTAATTTTAGCGGGGTGTATCACCTGATGTGTGATTAAGTGTGACGGATGTAACAGAGAGAATCCGGTCAATTTTCAAAATAAAAACGTTTTTTCGAAAGAAACAATATATTATATTGGCTTAGCCCCTCTCACAGGCCGCTTACCCACTTATTTCTTTAAAAGAAACTCCTGCTTTGCAATCTGGAGGATTCCTTGGCATAACCCCAAAACTACACATTTTTGAAAACAGCATTGGAGCAAAATAAATGCAGAAAAAGTTTGAAACAAAATTGATCTGGCCAGAAAGGAAAACAAACAAACAAGCAAAAGAAAAACAGTTCTGACATACAAAGTCACTTCCTGTTTCTTGTGGATAAATATCACGGAAATAGAATCCTGGAACATGGAGGTAAAAAAAGCCCTGTCTAATTTGTTAAAGCAACAAACAATATTAGGAGAGCTGCTCAAGGACATTAAGGGAAGAAGCAGGCGTAATAACATACGAACATTTGGAAAACCAGAGCACAAACAAAGAAAGCTCAGCGACAGACTGCATTACAAAACACCGCATGGGAACTTCCGGGATCGCATGATCGCATGAAGCTGTGACGCAGATCTGTTCGAGACCGGGTGGAAATTAAGATGATTTAATCCTGGGAAACTAAAACAAACAAGCGGCATATATTTTTTCTTCCCCCTTCTTTTTGGGATAAACACACCGTCCCAGTGTCTTTTTCTTTTTTTTCCGACTGTCCTGGAGAGCAGCAGCTGCAGCAGCGATGAGGATCTGGACAGCCTGACGCAGTACATCGACAAGCAATACTAACACTTCGTCATGAGAAAAACCCCTCAGTCAGGCAAGCCAGCCGCCCCCACCAAGAATCACCGGGAGCCTCTCCACCGAAGACCGAGTTCGAATCTAACGCGTGGGATATGCTTCTTAGCATTGATGCCAAACTATCCAGCTTCGACAGCCGTCTTTCCCTCCTGGAGGTTCTTCACTGGGAATTTCAAAAGATCAAGGGTGTTCTAGAATTTTCCCAAAAACAAGTGGAAACCCTGACCGCGGAGAACTCAGCGCTGAGAGAGTCTGTAAGTTCTCTTTCTGATGGAATGAGCCGACTCTCTGAGGAAAATAAGAAGATCAAAGAGTCCATTCTGGATCTTCTATCAAGATCCATCAGAGATAACCTGGTGGTCATGGGAATACCAGAATACCAGAAAAGCCGAGGAAAAAATTAAAAGCTTAATTCAAACCCAGCTAAAGATTCCAGAGGAAAAAGTTAATACCATAAACTTTCACCGTGTGCATCGCATGGGAGCAGCGAGACCTGGGGGCCTTTAACCGCAGGCCCAGACCCATCGTGGCCAAGTCTTTGCTTCACAAGGAGAAGGAAGAGTTGAGACGCCATGGCAGGGAGCTCCGGGGAACCGACTTCAGGATGGATGATCTGTTCCCCAAAGAAATCTTGGAGCGTCGAAGGATCCTGTTCCCCATCAGAAGGAAGTTTCTGAATGAAGGGGCCCGCGCTGTCATCTCTGTGGACTGACTCTACGTGAATGGACCGCCGCGACCCAAACGTCACTCCCTGGCTCTTCTAAACCAGATATGTATCCACACCCTTTACACTCTCTGCACAGGTGTCAGTTTATGCTATATGTAAATGGTAAATGGCGTATACTTATATAGCGCTTTCTACCTTCTTACGAAGGCCCAAAGCGCTTTACAGTCACAGTTCCATTCACCCATGCACACACACATTCACACACTGATGGCGGCTCCGCTGCCGAACACTGGCGCCAACCTCCCACCAGAGGCAAGGTGGGGTTCAGTGTCTTGCCCAACAGCAGATTTTCCAAGCGTATATTCAGCTTGTTATGATTCCAGACATAGAGGAGTAGTAATTCTGATAAATGAAGAAGTTAAATTCACCTAAACCAACAGTCATAGATCCAGAAGGAAAGATTTATATTAGTCACTCTTTTTCCACTCAAAATATGCAGCTATGTTTAGCTATCAGGTACGCCAATGTAGACAACCCTAAATTCTTTCATTCCTTGTTCTCTGCGCTATCTGAGCATACAGACAAATCGCTAATCATTGCAGGTGACCTCAACATGTGTTTAGATCCAGAAATGGATATGCTAAATAACACAGGAAATCTTAGAATCTGGCAGTCCACAAACACTGTTAAACAGTACATGAAGGATTTTAGTCTTTGTGATGTTTGCATTTTATTCCATCCTACCTAAAAGATCTTATATCTTTTTTTTCCACAGTTCATCAATCATTCTCTAGGCTAGATTATTTCTGGTTAACAGCTCCCTGTTGAGTTATATTACAGAAGCACAGATCCACCGTATTGGCATTAGTGACCACGCACCAGTTTCCTGACTTAAAAACAAAACATCACCACCTTCATTAAGGAGCTGGAGGTTCAATACATCGCTGTTCAGAGACTTAACTTTATCAACTCTTTATTATAAAGAATGGTCCTCATATCTTCAAAATAATGACCCCCAGGTATTTTTTCATGCCTTTATGGAAGCTGAGCAGCTCATGAGAGGCAAAGTATTCGCCTTCTCATCTCACAAAACAAAGAAAAGAAAACTCTAAACTAGTGGATTTAGAGCAAAAAATCAGACTGTTAGAGGAAACATACAGCAACTCTCCGGATGAACAAAATCTACAACAAATAAGGAAAAGTAAGAATCGAATAATGAAATACTAACTAATCAAAGAACACAGTTTTTATTACAGAGACTACGCTTGGAGAGGCTACTTATTGAATAAATCTGGGAAAATTTCGCAAATCAACTCAAAAATAAAACAAAGAGACAACTATTTCATCAGTCGAGACATAACAGGAAACGCAACACATGATCCAGCCGAATAAATTCAGTTTTAAAACTTTAGCAATCCTTCATTTCACTTAAATTGATCCTTCACAATGACATCAATAGTTTTCAATAGCATGGATTTGCTTGAGACCAACAGAGAACAAATCACAACCTCTGGAGTCCCCTTTTACTAAAGAAGAGCTACATAAAGCATTGACCAACATGCCTAGTAAAAAGCCCCAGGACCAGACGGCTTCCCAGCAGAATTTTATAAGAGTTTTTGGTGTACTTGGTTCTATTTTTTCTCCATCTGCATATTACAAAAAACATGTACAAAATTAATACAAAAATAAAAAAGTGAACATAAAAATGGAAACAAATTAAACCCAATAATCAAACATTCAATCTCTGATGAAAAAATAAATCATAGATGACGCTTAAAGGACGGTGATAACCAAAGTACGGACACTGCTTGTTAAAGAATTATGGAATCTATAAAGAGCTAGATAGGCTACAGAGTTTTAGGAGGCGCTTAGATTCTATTCAGCCTTTGATGAGCTTTTGAAAAAGCCCGATTGTGTTGGAGGTCATCAGGATGGTTAAAGTATGGGGTTCACCAAGGAAGGTAAACCAAACTGATTAAAGTGGGCACTTGCAGGGTTTATAAGTACAAATAACTCACTGAGAAGAGAAAGTGCATGGTAGGCCAAATCTAAACAATGACGAGTGTTACATTGCAAAGCTCTAGATGAAAAACCACAGAAATATGACAAGATAAATTAAGGATAACAATTATCTACCTCCAAATATGAACTCTCAGTTTATATTATCTTACTTGAAACCTGGGAAAGATCCCACATCACCATCCAGCTATCGACCCATATCGCTGATTAATGTAGATCTTAAAATAATCTGCAAAGCCTTGGCAGGAAGGCTGGAGAAGGTAGTTCCCTCTCTAAGACATCCTGACCAAAAAGGCTTTATAAAGGGTAGACATATATCTACCAACACATGCGAGATGAATCAACCATAGATTATACAACTATCAACAACCGAGAAGCAAACTATTTTGTCACTGGACGAGAAAAGGCATTTGATCAATAAACTGGAAATTCCTTTAATAGCCACCCCAACAAATTTGGCTTTGGAAAATCATTTATTAACTGGATTAAAATATTATATGCCTCTCCCAATGCTCGTATCATAACCAATGACCAAACATCTCCAAGCTTTAATTTACAAAGAGGAACCAGACAAGGCTGTCCACTATCTCCGGCCTCTTATTTGCACTATTTATTGAACTCTAGCTGCTGCACTAGGCAAAGGAGACATTGAAGGCATTCAAACCAAAAAAATCTAGAACACAAAATAAGTCTTTTTATAGACAGATGTTTTGATTATTTAGTCCAAATTCACAATATTCCATCTGCCAACCATTCCTAATTAATAGATTTTCCTGCCTTCAGAATACTCCATAAACTGGTTCCAAAGCACAATTCTACCAATAAATTGCAATTATCTAACCGCTATCTATTAAACTACAAACAGGCAACATAAAGTACTTAGGTAAATATTTCCCCAGGTTTTCTGATCTATTCAAGCTAAACACACCCAACCCTTAAAACAACAGAGGTTGATCTCAATTAGATGGAAAACTCTACTCCATTTCTAATAGGAGAGTTGCAAACCATAAAAATGACGATTCTCCCAAAAATTAACTACCTGTTTTCCATGATTCCTTCCAAACCTCCAACTAATTGGTTCAAATCATTAGACTCATTCATTTCCCAATTCCTTTGGGAAGGTAAACCACCAAGGATCAGTTTAAAATCATTCAAAACCTAAAGATAGAGGAGGACTAGGCTCACTAGACTTCCAGGACTACTATCTGTAACAGATTGTGTTATGTACAAAATGGTTGAATCCTGACCGTTAGGATGAATCTTGGCTAAATATAGAACAAAAAAAATTTCTGCGATTACCTAGATATTTCTAATTTAACCTTCTTCAGTTCAAAATTAAACACAATTGCTTCAGATTAAACATCAGCTCATCCCACAGCCCGGTGGGATTTCTTAAAAAAACAACCTCACATTATGTCCATGTAAACTCACCCCATTTAGAATAACCCTGACATTTTAATTTAACAAAAAACATGATTCATTTGCTTCATGGAAGAACAAAGGAATCCAGCAGTTCCATATAATTCAGAATAGAACATTGTCCCTCAACGTTATCCTCAGTCTATGGAATTAGTATAAACAAATTTCTAGAATATCAGCAACTTAAATCAGCTTTACGCACTAAATATTGCCTGACCCAAATAGCCCTAGACCTTCCCCTTACAGTAACACATTTCATGGACCTTAAAAATCCCAAGCTCACCTCCAAAATTTATGTTGGATATCTAACATAGATGAAACAATTGATTACCCATTACAAAATGGGAATCTGAGCTATCAATGAATTGTAGTGATCAATTTTGGCTACAGACTGTTTGAATGCCTTTGGCGACCAAAAGTCCTAAATTGCAACTTTTTTCAGTACAGATTCTCTGCCAGAATTGCATTCTCACACTGACAGAGGTTATTTGAAATGGGTCTCAATCAGTTCGTTGTATGCAATACAGTGCACAGGTAACAAATATAGACTTAATTATTTGCGGACGCCTCTATGGTTATGTCCACTTGTCCAATTTATTCTGGTAAGGTCTGTGAGGATTTATCAATCTGGTTTGACTATAAGATTCCTGCATGCCCCAAACTCTGCTTTCACAGGGTGACCTGGAAATAACATCAATATAGAATCTAACAAGGTTATATGGTTCGCACTGCTGTATGTATCGCAAAGAAAACTAGATCTCCTAAACTGAAAATCTAAAAATAATCTTAGCATCAACCAGTACAGAAACCCTAAGTGTCAGAGTATATTAGTTTAGAGATAATGTCTGCCAAAACCTATATACATATTACATAAAAACGCCTCCCACCTCCGCGAGAGCCCTCCAAGCTCGGGTCCCTACCAGAGGCGGGAGCTTGAGGTCCCAAGTGCAGTATCTTAGCTGTTCCTAGCACTGCGCTTTTCTGACTGAGAGGTCGGAGGTCTTTCCAGGTACCTGTTGTGTTTACCTCCAGCTTGGGGGTTAATGCCCCATGTGCTCCAATTACCACAGGCACCGCCACTGTCACCTCACTCTTCCAGGCTTTCTCCAGTTCTTCTCTGAGTCCCTTGGTATTTCTCCAGTTTTTCATTTTCCTTTTCTATGATGTTTCAGTCACTTGGTACTGCCACATCCACCACAATGGATTTCCTCTGTTCTTTATCCACCATTACACTGTCTGGTTGGTTCGCCATTACCATCCTATCAGTCTGGATCCTGAAGTCCTGCAGATCTTGCCTCTCATTCTCTACTACCATTCGAGGTGTTTCCCCATTTGACCTTGGGGTTTCCAGTCCATTCTGCACACATGTTCTCAGATATTATTCCAGCCACTTGGATTGTGGCGCCATGATGCTTACTCACAGCATCTTTACATCCCTGCAGTTATGTGCTGATTGTTTCTTAGGCGCTTTGCACAGCCTACACCTTGGGTCTTGGTCCCTGGTGTGGTAGATTCGAGCCTCTATCGCTTCTGGTGCTCAGAGCGTAGAGATATATATAGTGCTTGTCTTCCTAAGATGTGTATAAGAGACAGTATATATTCTTTTTTAATTTATTATTATTATTATTTTTTCCTCCTTTTTTAATTCGGGGGGGCCCTGGGGGGGGGTGCTAGTCCTTTGGGAGGTCAGGGCATGAATGGTGGGGCTGGACCTCCTGCTCCACCATTTTGGCACCGGGCCCCTTCCTTGCTGGCTGTCTCTCTGCGCTACGAGGCTCTGGCCTCCATCTGCGGCTGGCTTGCCGCCTCCTGACTGCCTGGCCGCCCTGGCTGGGGGGCCGGTCGCTCGAGGGAGCCTTCTTCTCCCGGTTGTGCCCATCTGCCTGCTCCTCCCCGCTCTCACCCAAACAAATATTGCACATAGTCACATAGGGCTCCGGGAACTGGATGGGTGGGGTATGCTGGCGGGGCTCACTGGGGGTGTTTCCCTCTGGGGTCGCGTCGGCGCCCGCCCTCCATCCCGGTTTTACTTGCATATTAGACACCCTGATTCATCTAGGGCCTTGTGGGGAGGGTCTGGTGGAGGGGGGCACATCCGTGCTCATCTTTCACTGGTCCCCCCCACAATTTTAACTTCCACTTTAGACACACACACTGCATGTTAGCAGCACACACACAGCAAATACACACCACACACTGAGGGACCCCGGAGTGGGGGGGCTCTGTGGCTTGGCAGCGGTGGTGCCTCCTATTTTACCTGCAGCACACACACAGCGCACCCACACCTCCATACATAGGTGGGGTAGGGGAGGGGCGGCCGGTCTCCAACCGCCTGGTCCTCTCAGGGCGGCCGGGCTTGTGGGTATCCTGTCGGCTGAGGTAATTGGTCGGGCACGCGGCGCTGGGGGGTCGGTCGGCCGGAGGGGGTTACTGTGTGGTGGCGTGGGGTGGGGGGCAACCAGATGATTGTGAGTATGTGTGTGTGAGTGCATGGGTGGGACAGACCTGGGGGCTGGCTCGCTGGGATCCTCTGGGGCTCTCCCACCCCATCACAGAGGGGCCAGGGTATTAAAGGGGTTGGGGAGGGGGGCTTAGATAATATGGTGGTGGAAGAGGGTTGTAGAGGGTAGGGCTATGGGGGGTGGCTGTGGGTGCGCGGCAATCTCTGGGATGCTCGGGCCGGGTGCCGAGGCTGCCCCGCGGAGGCGGGGCGCCGGTTGGGTGGTCGGCGGCCCATTGGTTCTCTGGGCCCTGGCGTCATCCCTGGCCCTTGTCTCAGTGTCCGGCGCCCGGTGGCCCCCATGGCTGCCGCCTGGTACGGCCAAGCGCTCCTATCCTGTGGCCTTGGGGCCGGACGCCGGGTTCTCTTATGCCTTTAGGCGTCGGGGGGGCCCCTGTAGGGGGGCATTCTCTGCACCTGGCTGGGTGGGTGGGCGATCCCCTCCTCCCCCCCTCCCAGGCTGCCTGGGTCCGGTGCCGGGGGGATTCCTGGCCTGGGGGTCTCTCCTCCCCTCTCCTGGTCTGGCTGGTCTGGCTGGGTAGTATCTGGTTCCCCTTATGAACACACCTTTCACTTCGGCAGCATGCATGTATCTCCACCCTCACGTGCACACTGCCACACTGCTCCCTGTCGGCTTCATCCCTCGTCTTAACCCACAGTGTATTGATGGACAGATGTTTTCCACTCATCTTTGTGTCAGAATATCACCTTTGATGTAATATTTGTCTTTCCAGCAGGTCTGGTATAATTGTTACAGCTTAAAATAATAACTCATTCAAACCAGTACATATATCATATATCCCCCACTTTCTCACTCTTCTCTTCTCCTTTTACTCTCTTCCACCACCCCCCCTCACATTCTTCCCCTCTCCCTACCCACACACACTAAATGTTACAAATAAATAAAAAATAATACAACAAAAAGGGGTTTATACAAATCTACACCCTTGTTTCTCGAAGCTATATACCGTTTTTTCCGGACTATAAGTCGCACCGGAGTATAAGTCGCACCAGCCCAAAAATGCATTATAAAGTAGAAAAAAACACAGATAAGTCGCACTGGACTATAAGTCGCATTTTGATGGGAAATTTATTTGACAAAAGTAATAACTTGCCTCTTTTTGTGATAGCAAAACCTGTCCAACACAAATAGCCTTCAGCTCTAATCTGTTTGCTCAGCTGTTGGACAGAACAAGTTAAAAAAAAAAGACTACATTAGAAAACTCCTCATGAAAAAACTCTCCCTGCTTCCAGCATCCAACCTTCAAAAACTATGCACCCACCGATTGCTCACCCAAAAGCCAAACCGAAACGCACAGCCGAGGTCAATGATTTTCTCAAATTCACTATCAAATAATCGGTTCTCAAAGCAGCTTGGAGGAAGACAATTGAGGTGGATGGCAGACGGCTGACTTTTGACAATGTTTACCTGACAGAGGTGATCCAAAAAGTGCTTAACCCTTGTGCTATCCTAGGCACTTTAACATTAGTAGTTGGGTCATCTAGACCCGCTAGACCAGGGGTCGGCAACCTTTTTTACTCAAAGAGCCATTTGGGACCGCCCCTAATAAAAAAGAAAGCACCCGGAGCCACAACCCGTTTTGACATCATTATATATATTATGCATGTATATATTATTCAAAGGTGCTCATTACGTTGATCGCGATCGACCGGTCGATCTTCAATGACATGAGTGTAGATCGCGGGCCAGAAAAGATTAAAAAAAAAAAAGTACTTCTGAGAAATCCACCAGCCAATCAAAATCCTCACTGAGAAGTACGGGACTTGATTGACATGTAGATTGGGCAATCGGACATCGTCTGAAGCATGCGTCGCTGCAAATGCACAATGTGTTCTTTAAAGGATGATACTGCAGCCACGTGTGGGAGGAGCTACTGATTCTGGTCTGATCGCTGCATGGAGCGATGTATTTATCAATGCATGGTAGACACTGAGAATGTGGAGGGATCAGGTTTATTATTTTGAAGTGTTGTACTTGGTAATCTTGTTTCCATGTTTGAGTTCATAAAATCATCCCAGAGAAAGTCTCTGCTTCAACTCCCGCAGGGAAAGCTGCGTCTCAATCTAACGCCTGTGTTTCCATCTCTCTGACAGAGTTTGAAGCCAAAGCCCCTCCTCTGCCTCTCCACCTGCTTTTCCTCTCTACCTGTTCACACCCTCTGTAGCTGAGATCTGTTCCCCCGCGCTCCTCAGTGTGTCCTACACAGAGAGCGCAAAATACGGTCATAGCAGGATGACACGATAGTTGGGGCGCTCCAGCACAGCACAGGGATGAAAGAGCCAGACGCAGGTTATAGCGGGGATAGAGCGGGTTAAGCAATTGAATGGAAGAAGGCGGCCCGCTGAAGGAATATTCAATATTGTACACATTTTATTCTTAGTCTGAACTATCTTTTATTTAGAAAAATCTTTTATTTTGCTAAATCAGTCCAGTACAAAAAATACATCAACAAAAGCTGTGTTGGGCAGTTTTTGGCTGGGTCTGGCGGTTTTCAGATGACTTTTGGGCTGGAAAACTGTGACTCTATCTGGCAACACTGGCGCAAACTCTGTCATCAGCGAGTTGCTCTCTGTCCCGCAGCACATAAAGTTCCCGGCAGAAGATCGGAGTGTTTATTGAAGCCGCCCCGCGTGCCTCTCCCTGCTATCAACTCTGCAGTTCTCGCCCGATAAATACGAGCTCATTACGAAGCTGTTTTTTACGTGGCACTCGCTTCGTGCGGAGCCAGCAGCACCTTTGAAATGGCATGAAAAATGAACAAACTAAAATAAAATTTAATTATTATAAAATACTCATTATTTTCCAAAGTCACAGGGAGCCATAACAGAAGGATTAAAGAGCCACATGTGGCTCCGGAGCCATGGGTTGCCGACCCCTGCGCTAGACAGAGCACTGAACTTTTTTCTTCAATGATTTGTGATCTTCACTGGTGTCCATGGATTACATAAAATCTTTCCACCTTTATCCACCTTTGTCATGGTAGGGAGAACACGTCAATCCCAGCACAGACAGATTAACATATGATCCAGAGGATCAGAATATTTATATTCAAAGCCCCTTCTAGCAAGTGTAGACAATGTAACTAGCTTTCTTGACTGACTTGATCTACCATCTATAGGAGAAGTGCAAAACAATAAGAAATTAAGGCAGAAGAAATGAGATATGCTATTGGAAAACTAAAGACCTGAAAGGCACCAGGTAGTGATGGGTCCCCTTCTGAAATATATAAGCTGTTTAAAAGTGACCTGTCACCTTTACTACTCCGATGCCTTAATTGGACATTAAAGAAAGGAAGTATCCCCGCTTCATGGGAGGAAGCAGTTGTTTCTCTTATCCCCAAGGAAGGAAAGTATTCAGAATTATGCCAAAACTTCAGGCCAATTTCTGTTTTGAACGTAGACTTTAAAATATATACATCAATATTATGTAAAATAATTGAACTTTTTGTGTCTGATCTAATAGATGAAGACCAGACAGGTTTTATTAAAGGACACCAGACACAAGACAATATTAGGAAAAGTCTACATATCATTAACAATGTGCAATTTACCTTAGAAGGAATAGAGAGAGACAACAAAAAGCAGATAATTGGCTTCTTTGCAGATGACGTAATAATGTTTCTAAAACAAAATCAGACAAAAAGCTTCCTATATTGATGGACTTTTTGAAACAATTTTGTCACTATTTAGGATATAAAATTGTTATAGATAAAACCCAAATTATTACACTAAGCTACTCCCCGTCTAAACGGATTAAAGAAACTTGAAATGGGAGAGTAATACTATATGGGGAGGGTTGACATTACCAAATCTCAAAGAAAATTTATAATAATGTGTTTTGAGCAGCTCTTTAAAAATAACTAATGTCTTTTAAAAAATAAATAACCAGATAAAATCATTTAAAACCCATGTTTTACAGTCTATGCAGTCCTTAGGTTCTCTGGCAGGCTGTTCCAGAGGCGAGGACCATAATGGAAGAACGAATCCTCACCTTATGTTTTGGTCCTCACCTTAGGGACAGCTAATAGGCCAGCACCAGAGGACCTCAGGGTTCACAAAGGCCCAAGACCATATAAATATATTTATAAACCATTAAAAGAATCTTAAAATCAATCCTGAAACATACAGCAATTTTAAAATTACCATAATGTGTTCCCGCCCCCTGGTCTTTGTTAGAACTGGTGTGGCTGAGTTCTATAATAGTTGTACACCTACATAAATTTTTTTGGGTAAACCAAAGAGCAGTGCACTACAATAACTTAAAATAAAAACACATCAGTACCTCTGTACTTGTGCACAGAGGTACTGATGTGGGATAAAATTCAGCTCAGTATATTGTTTTGCCTCTCACTTTCCTAGGGACTGCAGGTGGAAATCGGCTAAATTTGTTAAAATCTGGCACAGGAAATCTATTCATGTTTCATATGACCAATGTTCTTTTGTGCATATCCCCTTGTTCTAAATAAATAAACCCCTACAAACTCCTATGTTTCTCATAGAGTGAGAAGGTTTAAAACTTGGTAAAATCATCGCTCTCGTCTTCAAGACCGATAATTAAAACTAGTGGAGAAAAGACAAACTGAAATATCTTTATAGAGGAACAGTGTTTTCAGATAAGAATGAATTAGAACTAAATCAGAAGCTGTGATAAGTTCTCTGTAATCCACGACTTGATGTCTAAAATTCAGGTAAAAAGAACATTAATAGGTTGAAAATCTTTTGGAGACACAGGGATGTACAGGTTGTCATTTATCGGTCAGTCAGATGATGAAACCACTTGGATGAGTGCTGAAACATTTCAAGACTGAACTTTTAAGATATTTCTGCTTCTTGAACAGGTATGGTACCAGACTGAGCTGGTTAGGATCCTGTCTTTTGGACTGTTGTTGCAGTTTCTAACGGAACTATTTTGTTCAACAACAAATGCTCTCATAGTCTTTACCCCATCTGCTTCGTTTCATTGCTGCATAATCAACCTGTTCATCTTTCAACAGATGTACTAGAGTTTTCTGTGTTTTCCTCTGATTCTAACCAGTCACAGCACATGGCCCACATACTGAGTCTGGGTCCACTGATGGTTTCTTATCTTGAATTTAAAGAGTTTTTCTCTCTGTCACATTTTGCTTGGTCAGTCCAGGAGTTACACTACAAACGTTCCATAAAACCTGTTGGTTGCTGATATTGGCTGCTTTACAATTAGGATCATCTTGGATAATGTGTCCATATTAGAAATGTCTGGACTGAATAGAATGTTAATAGACTTTTAATGTTGTATGATACAACTTTGGTTCTGAATTGGTGGTTTACATAAATTAGAACGAATTGAATATGAAACCACATTTTTTTCTGAGATGGTGATCAATAAATATCTCTTTTTGCTTTATTAAAACTCTCTTTTCAATAAGGTTCTGAAAAGGCAAGGGATTTCAGATTTGTTGGTGAAAATGCATACACACTCAGATTTTATACAGAAACAAATCAATTCCAAAACGATCAGGGTCAGCCAGCAGAGGTATGATGTCGGTTCTCTAACAAGGTTCTAATTGTTGTTGGTGGCTTAGGGAGGCCAGGTGGAACAAGGGGACCATCTTGAAGGCGTCAGTAGATTACATCCGCAAACTGCAGAAAGACCAGCAGAGAGCGCAAGACTTGGAGGAAAGACAGAAAAAGCTGGAGAGCACCAACCGCTTTCTGCTACTGCGTATTCAGGTGGGAAGGGGGAGGATGCTCAAAGAAATTATTGTTATTTTGGAGTTGTTGGGGATCACTGTTGCCAAATGTAACCCTCCTATCTTCATCACAGGAGTTGGAGCAGCAGGCCCGTCAACATGGTCTCTTATCTTCCTCTTCTGTGGACCCCCAGACTCTTCTCTTGTCACCATTTCCTCCCCCTATCTCTTCCTCCTTTTCTCTGACCCCCCTCTCTCTGGGGGAGGATGCCTTGAGCTTTGTAGAGCAGGATGATACTCTTGAGGCCTGCAACGTTTTCTCCCCAGACTTGATGTGTGACCTGGGGCTGACAGAGATGCATGGCCTGCAAGGGTTACTAATGGAGGACATCCAAGGAGGAGCGGCATCCGACCCCCTGGTGGTCTGTGGAGCCTCAAAGACTACCAGTCGGAGTAGCAGCTTTAGCATGGATGAAGACCTTTGATGATGTCATCAGATGGTGGGTGGGTTCAGCTTTAAATTATCTTTTAGACTGGGATAGCAGGTTAGATGCTGTTACCATGGCAAAGTTACTGCTGCAGTATGCTGGCTCATGTTCTGTTACCAGGGCAGCTGCCAGATGTAGTGTATCATCATATTGAGTCCACCAAGTGTCCTCACAAAAACTGAGAATGGAGGTTGGCTTTCTGATGGGATGAATTTATGAATGTTTTACACATAGATACTAAACTCAACTGGTTCTGCAGTTGTGTGCTCACCTGTGCAGTGGCGTTAGTGTTGTGCATCAGTCCTATACGAAAGGCTTGGTAAACATACATGAATTATCAGTTGCTGCTTTGTTTTTTTTTGGAAATCAGATTACTGCTGGAAACAGGAGATCTGCTATGGGAAATCACTTTTATTCTTGTATTTTTACTGCAGGCTGGAAACAAACAAAAGGGAAGATAATGGCCAAAACCCAATTATTTCCCTACCCCTACGGCTTCATACATATGAGCTTCCATTTGTGCCAGAAATATGTTTTTGTGTCCATTGTCTATGTCTACTGAATGAGTTCATTGAACATTGGTTCATGCGTTATGTTTAAAACTTTGCATTTGTCTTTGTTATTGTCGTTACCCACTGTGGTCTCACTGTGTCGTCAGGAAAGTCCTCAGCAACCGTTGCTAGTGTCGTTAGCTACGACGTTTCCCATGTCGTGTCGTTAGACCTTGTCATTTTTCAAATTTTGCCAAAGTCGTCAGACATTCTTTTGTACGGCCAGTAAATTGTTTCCTCTACTGCTGCGGAACAAAAAAAAAAGTTTATTAAAGCCGGCGCTAGCGTTAACCATGAAAAACACTTTTTAAAATTGTTTAAAGTTATTTAGACTCTGGCTTCAATTAAATCTGGAGATGAAACTATTAATTAAAAGTCTTTTAAAAAATAACTGATCTTTATCAAAAATGTTGTCACAAATCGGATGGATAAACGAGGAGCAGAAGGGCCAAAACCTTTCACTGGATTTTGATCTTTTCTTTTTAATCTGTTATGTATTTATTTGACCATGAGGTGGCGCTCTCGGGACTAGTATAATGCTCTTTCGGGCGCCTCTGCTCATCGTTTCTCCATCAGAATTGTTTGATAAAGATCAGCTATTTTTCAAAAGTATTTTACAGGGCTCCAGACTAATTTTTTTCACTAGGAGCACAGTGGCCCCTAACTGAAAAATTTAGGGGCACAACCAGAAAATTTAGGGGCGCATACCGTAAATCAACATTCTAACCAAATCTACTAATTTCCACTGTATTACGAATAAATACTTTATTAATAGATGCAGAAATTACAATGTGCTGTTTCAAATTCAGTGTCACATTTTATTCTGCACTTTAGAAGATGCAACAAGAAGGTAAACTGACAGAAGAAGGTAAACTGTAAAAGAATGGGGGATGTTCACTGGATATAAGAACAATCGATACAGATACCTGAGATCAGAGAGAGGCTCAAAAACTGATGGAAATTTATCTTGGTGACACCAAATAAGTGCAGCCAAGCAGCACAATAAGCGTGTTTGAGATCACCCAGGTGAACGCAACGCTGTTCAGATCACCTGGTGTGTGACATATATTTTTGTTTTTGCTCCATCACCTGTCAATCACCACAAAAATATCACCAGAAAGGGGCGGGAGCAAGACTCCAACCTACCGTAGCTTGAAATTTAGTACTAAACTGACTGAAAGCTGCCCTACAGACTACAAAACAATGCATTATGGGACATGTGTCCTGATGGTTTTTGTAGTTAAGTGAGAGATTGAAATAATTTCTAATACCAATTGATTCAACCCTAACCCTTAAAAATAGGCTACATCCATTACAAAAAATTCAAATAAATATAAAATATATAATAACACAGATCACACTAAGGGGGAGAGGAATATTAAAACTAAATTGAACTGAACCCAATGATCCAGGCGAGCCGCTGGTTCATCTCAAACACGTCTATCGTTGCATTTTCACCACGTGTTTTAAATGCCTCTCGGACTAAACCGTGTTGTCACTCGCACATATTTAAAGTTCAAGCCCCGTTAGCTGTCACGCATGTAAGTGTGGGACATTTATTCTCCTCAGCTGACCCGACTCCCGCGGGAGCGGTGAGCTGCCCTAACAGCCGTGCATAAACCGTTTGGTTGGGGGGATGCGACGCCGCGAGTTTAACCGTAACCTCCGGGTCTGTGCGGCCCAGAGAAATGTCCAGCCCGGACTGCATGTATTTAGAAAATTACGAGCGAATAGATACGTTCTAAAAAGGAAAGTAAGGAACTCCTTCATGTGGTCCGGGGAGGGGGCTGTCAGGTTTCCTGCTTTCAAGCCCGGTCAGTTGTCCCACAGATGTTTACGCGCGCTCGATTATCTCTATGCCCCTCCCCCTACACGCATTTTAGCCACTTACGCCAGTGTGTGCTCTCGTCTCATGAGTATGAGTGTGAGTGTGTGTCTGCCTGCGTGCGTGTGGGCTCGCGTCTCATTTATTGATTATTTCATTGATCATTGACGTGCCGTTTCCACTTTAAATGTATATATAATACGGAGGGGAAGGGGGGGGGGATTTACTGGTCGCACATGTGCGACTGGATGTAAAATTCAGTCGCACACTCTCAAATTTCTGTCGCAAAATGCGAGCAAATGGTCGCAGTCTGGAGCCCTGATTTTAGTTAATAGTTTCATCATCAGATTTAACTGAAGCCATACTCTAAATACCTTAAAAATATTTGCAAGTTGCTTCGGGAACGTGAAACCGTTGTATGCATGCACCCCCCCCCCCCTTATGGCAATGCACATTTGCAGGGATTTCAATAAAGGTATTTTTTATTTTTTATAAGTGTCTTGTTCCGTGGTAGTACAGGAAACAATTTACCAGCCGTACAAAGGACTTTTCTGACGACTTTGGTAAAATTTGAAAAACGACAAGATCTAAAGACACGACACGGAGCAACGACGTAGCTAACAACACTAGCAACGGTTGCTAAGGACTTTCCTGACGACATGGGGAAACGACGTGGCTAACAACACTAGCAACGGTTGCTAAGGACTTTCCTGACGACACGGAGCAACGACATAGCTAACAACACAAGCAATGGTAGCTAAGGACTTTCCTGACACAGTAATGAGACGACATGGGGAAACAACAATAATAAATAAATATTTTTTATATTTTTGGTACAAATGGAACCTCATACGAACACAGACACACGTAGTCATCAATTCAATTTCTTTATTTCAAACACAAATGAAAATAAACACAAGAGTTTAAAAAATAGACATGAGTTCAATCCGTTCCTTGGGATAGAACCTTCTCTGGTTCAGGTAAAACTGGTTGAACTTGATAATAATAATTGTTAATAAATTGTTTTCAGAATCCACCCCCCCACAGTTTTAATGGAGAACTCTAGATCAATCTAGAGAATATGGATTGATCTTAAACCTGCAAATGGGTCCGTCTTCCAAAGGAAAAGTGCAGTGTTTTTGTCTGAAGAAAACAAAGATGCTGTTTACCGTCCCGTCACATGGTTACTGTAAACAGTTAGATTCTCAGATGGAGAAAAGTTTGCTGAAACCAAAATTTATTTCAGCCTCTGCTTTAGTTCTCATTCATATCTGAAAACACTGTTCTTCTGTAAAGGGATTTCAGTTTGTTTTTCTCCACTAATTTTATGTTTACAAACATACAAGTTGTTGTTATGCTGAAGTTTCATTCACATTCAGATTTTATATT
Organism: Oryzias sinensis; assembly: GCA_037389245.1. Lineage (NCBI taxonomy): Eukaryota > Metazoa > Chordata > Actinopteri > Beloniformes > Adrianichthyidae > Oryzias > Oryzias sinensis. Next base: position 32,778,599 of record CM074492.1, on the reverse strand, counting down.
GAAATAAACCACTTCCCATAAACTTGTTTTTGGTGTGTTTTTCAAACAATACCTCCACAATCCTATTATGCACTTGCTCCAGCTACAGCAAAAGGTATTCTGTTTTTGTGTTTCAGTAAGACATACCAGAAACATCATCTTCGCCACACTTCTTGGGCTTCTCACATGGTGCTTGCACTGAAAACATTGTGGGGTGATAACTATTGTTTGTATGGTACAGTTTAACAAAAGTTCCATGCTGCATTTATATTAGGAACAGACGAACAACCCAAGAATGCACACAAAGGAGCTCACATTTGATTGAAATCAGATGGACGTCCTCCCACAGCGAGACCTAAGCATCTGCAAACTTGTTGACAGTCTGTGTTGTAACCTGGCGTTGGTGAATGGATCAAGACATGATGTTCCAGATGTGCTCAATTTGATTCAGGTCTGGGGTAGGGGCAGGCCAGTTCATTACATCAAGACCTTCGTCTAGCAGAAACTGCTGACGCACTCCAGCCACATGAGCTCTAGCACTGTCTTGCATTAGTAGGAACCCAGCATATAGTATCAGAGGGGGTCTGAGAATCTCATCTCAGTACCTGAAGCTTGTCAGGCTACCTCTGGTGAGCGCATGGACAGCTATGCGGACCTCCAAAGAACTGCAAACTGGCAGGACCAAATTGTTTTCACAGTTGGAAAGATTTGGGCGTCTTTGAGCGCAAATTTGACACACACACACACCCAGATGATGACATCACAGCGTGCAATACCATAAGCGATTTTGGCCCCGTGAGCGGACAAAAACTATTTCAAAAGACAGTTACAAAACCAAAACACACGTGTCTGGGATATCCCAAGGAACTTTTGGCAGCCATTTTGTGAATAACTCTGAGAATTGGCGATTTTGGTGTTTTTCGCCAACAGGGGAGAACAACATTTTTGTTTGTGCGTTTTTCACGTAATTGCAAACACATGCCGCCAGTTCAAGTCTTTAAACACCACAGAAGTTTTATTGACCTTTGACCTTGGGGAAAAGGCCGGCATCTTGAATTTCCAAATAGAAGCTACTTTACTTCCCGCCCTTGCTGTCCCCCTGGGCTGGTGGAGCGTAAAGGTGGGCGGCGACGATGAGAGCAGGTTATTTTAAAAAGCCTGGAAAAATTCAAAGCACTTGGGTAAGAGACTGCAAGATTGCCAAACTAAGCGTTTCCCCTGAAGAATCCACGGGAGCCTGCAGGAGCTGGAGAAGTTTTTACCCACTGCAGTCTAAACAAGTGATAAGTGAAGATGCTTGTCTTATGAGGTGAGGAGACGAACTTTAATAACACATTTTCTTCAAAGGTCACCTGCAGTCATACAAAAATAAACGAAGTGAAATAACACTGTACAATAAAAAAGTGTACTTTAATAATCTACTGAATGAAAATAAAAACAACATGAAGACAAGTTTTGGAAATATTATATAACGTAATTAAAAATGGTAAAAAAAAAAATGCAAACATACCCAGATTACTTTACAAATGAGAAGGGTCAAAGCTATAACATCAATGTAGCGGCAAACGACCTCAATAACTATGTTGTAAACGTGGGTCCAGAGTTGGCAGTGGAAATTCCAAAATACAAAACCTTCAAAAGGGTCCCACACTCAATCCTTCTCTCTGATGTGAACCAAAATGAGCTGATATCAATTGTAAATAAATTCAAGACTAAAAACTCAAAAGATTGTGAGGATATAGATACTGTAAGACAGTGGTGAAAAAGTTCAATATTATCTGTAAACCTCTAACATACAGTCATGGCCAAAGGTTTTGAGGATGAAAAAAATCTTCGTTTTCACAAAGTTTGCTGCAAAACTGCTTTTAAATCTTTGTTTCAGTTGTTTCTGTGATGGGTTTATTCATTTACGCAAAGAGTCAGTATTTGCAGTGTTGGCGCCTCTTTTTCAGAACCTCTGCAGTTCCACTGGACATGCTCTCTATCAACTTCCTGACTGATAGTAACCCATTCTTTAATAATCACTTCTTGGAGTTTGTCAGAATTAGTGGGTTTTTGTTTGTCCAACCGCCTCTTGAGGATTGACCATTAGTTCTCAAATGGATTAAGATCTGAGGAGTTTCCAGGCCATGGACCCAAAATTTCAACGTTTTGGTCCCCGAGCCACTTAGTTGTCACTTTTGCCTTGTTGCCCGGTGCTCCATGGTTCTGGAAAATGCATGTTTGTCACCAAACTATTGTTGGATTGTTGGAAGAAGTTATTGTTGGAGGGTGTCTTGGTACCATTCTTTATTCATGGCTGTGTTTTGGGGCTGAATTGTGAGTGAGCCCCCTCCCCTGGATGGGAAACAACCCCACACATAAATGGTCTCAGGATGGTTTACTGTTGGCGTGAAACAGATGGTAGCGCTCACCTTTTCTTCTCCGGACAAGCCTTTTTCCAGATTCCCAAACAATCAGAAAGAGGCTTCATGGGAGAATATGACTTTGCCCCAGTCCTCAGCAGTCCATTCACCATACTCTTTGCAGGAGATCAATCTGTCCCTGATGGGGTTTTTTTGGAGAGAAGTGGCTTCTTTGCTGTCCTTGACACCAGGCCATCCTCCTAAAGTCTTGGCCTCACTGTGTGTGCAGATGCGCTCACACCTGCCTGCTGCCGTGCCTGAGCAGCTCTGCACTGGTGGCACTCTGATCCCACAGCTGAATCCTCTTTAGGAGACCATCCTGGCGCTTGCTGGACTTTCTTGGACACCCTGAAGCCCTCTTAACCCTTGTGCTATCTTAGATGACCCCATCGAGCTTCTCGCTGTGGGCATTCCGGCCGTATTACATCCCGAGGAAGTTTTCTCATGTTATAGTTTTTAGCGTCTACATCCCTCCATCGGCCGACGCAGAGGCAGCCTGCAAGCGACTCCACGGAGCGGTGACGAGCATGGAGACCTGGCACCCGCAGGCGCTGCTTCTCATCAGCGGAGACTTCAACCATGCCTCGCTCTCCTCCATTCTCCCCACTTTCACTCAGTATGTTAAGTGCCACACTAGGGAGAACAAGATGCTGGACTTAATGTATGCGAACATTAAGGACGCATATTGTCATGGTGCCTCTGTCAGACTCCTCCCCCTCTCCTCTCCGCTTGGTTCCTGATTATTCCCAGTTGCTTCCACTCACCTCATCGGCAAACCTATCTTCTTAAGGAGCTCCAGGATCATCATTCAACGCCAGACCGTTGCCCCTGATGGTGCATATTGGCCTTCATGTCAAGTTCACGTTTGCTTCCTAGTTTCTAGCCAGCAAGTTAATGAACATTGCTTTACCTGTCTGCAGGAACCTCAGTCACGAGTGGTCGCCCGAACCTGCTGCACTCTGCAAACCTCCTCTGGTCTGTTCCCTCCGACCTCACCACGAGCCTCTGTCGAGCAATCACCCTCAAGAGACGGATCCACGCCACCGACTCCAGACTCTACGAGGACATAACCAGTGACGCCACGGGACGCAGTCTCTCTATCTCTGGACTTTCAGAAACTGTGCCTACCTGTCCTGATTCCACATTAAACCCCCTTTCCTCTTGCCAAGTTACCTGAACTCTGTGTCTCTATCCGGTTTCCAGCATCTGGGTCTCTGTCGTTCTGTAGTCATGACAGAACGGACTGGCCAGAACCCCGACCCAGCTGACCCGGAAGGACTTAGATTAACCGTATCGCAGCAAGGCATTATGCTCGAACGTCAGGCCGACGCTCAACAAGCTTTCGACAAATTAAAGCAACTTTTTGTCTCAGCCCCTATCTTAATTCAACCGGACCCCTCACGTCAATTTATTGTTGAGGTGGACGCCTCTGACTCAGGGGTGGGTGCAGTCCTCTCTCAGAAGGAGGAGAGTTCTGGAAAATGAAAACCTTGTGCGTTCTTCTCACGTAAATTGTCCCCTTCTGAGCAGAATTATGATGTTGGAAACCGTGAACTTCTAGCCATCAAACTGGCCCTGGAGGAGTGGCGTCACTGGTTGGAGGGAGCCGAACAACCATTCATCGTCTGGACGGACCATAAAAACCTGGCTTACCTCCGCTCCGCTAAACGAATCAACTCCAGGCAAGCTCGTTGGTGTCTCTTCTTTGACCGTTTTCAATTCATTATAACCTACAGGCCAGGCTCTCGCAACATCAAACCCGACGCCCTCTCCAGGAAATACAGTCTGTCTGAAAACATCCCGTCGTCCATCCTCCCTTCATCCTGCATCGTTGGAAGTGTCACTTGGGATATTGAGACCAAGGTTCTTCAAGCCCTTGAGGGTAACTCTGACCATCCACCCGTTCCTAGGAGTACACCGTTTGTACCTACTCATCTCCGTCCTGATGTCATCACCTGGGGTCACACTTCCCGTCTGGCATGTCATGGGAGGGGTTCACCGTACCCTCCATTTAATTCACAGGAGATTTTTTTGGCCTTCTATGGCAAAGGACGTTCGGGAGTACATCTCAGCTTGCACCACCTGCACCCGGTCCAAGACCTCATCCTCAGCTCCTGCGGGGTTGCTCCATTCTCTCCCTACGCCTAACCGACCCTGGTCTCACTTGGCTATGGACTTCGTCACCGGGTTACCCCCATCAGCAGGTAACACCGTCATCCTCACTGTCATAGACCGATTTTCCAAGATGGCCGACTTAATTCCACTCCCTCAACTGCCCACTGCGACCGAAACTGCTGATATCATGACCAACCAGGTTTTTTGTCACCACGGCATCCCTATGGACATTGTATCTGACCGTGGCCCCCAATTCATTTCTCTGGTCTGGAAGGCTTTCTGCACAGCCTTGGGAGCCACGGTCAGCCTCACATCCGGTTACCATCCCCAGTCCAACGGCCAAGCGGAGAGAGCGAACCAGGAACTGGAGGCAGCTCTCCGCTGCCTGGCAGCACAGAACCAACAGGACTGGTCCCAACATCTCGTGTGGATTGAGTATGCCCACAATACTCATCCCTCCGCTGCTACTGGGCTCTCTCCCTTTGAAGCTGCGCTTGGGTACTCACCACCTCTGTTTCCATCACAGGAACTGGATTTGGCAGTGCCTTCTGTGCAACATCATGTCCAGCGATGCCAACGCATCTGGGCTCAGACGAAGGCCGCTCTCCTCCGCACCAAGGAGAGCAACTGCCGCATCGCCAACCGTCGCAGGGTGGTGGGACCCGAGTACCAACCTGGCCAAAGGGTTTGGCTTTCCACACGCAACATTCCCATCCAAGCTACCTCCAAGAAACTGGCACCAAGATTCATCGGACCTTATGTTATCGAGAAACTTATCAACCCCACCTGCGTCCGACTCCGTCCTCCCAAAGCTCTGAAGCTACACCCGTCGTTTCATGTTTCTCAGATCAAGCCAGTTCTGGACAGACCTCTGCGCCCGCCGTCCGCTTCCCCACCACCCGCCCGGCTCATCGATGGTGCTCCGGCTTACACCGTCAACCGGATCCTGGATGTCCGTCGTCGGGGTCGCGGATTCCAGTTCCTGGTCGACTGGGCGGGCTACGGGCCGGAGGAGCGCTCCTGGATCTCCCGCTCTCACGTTTTGGACCCCTGGCTCATTGAGGATTTCTAACAGAACCACCCGGATTGCCGCCCTTGACCGCCTGGAAGCGGTCGTTGAGGGGGGGGGTACTGTCATGGTGCCTCTGTCAGACTCCTCCCCCTCTCCTCTCCGCGTGGTTCCTGATAATTCCCAGCTGCTTCCACTCACATCATCGCCACACCTGCCTTTTTAAGAAGCTCCAGGATCATCATTCAACGCCAGTCCGTTGCCCCTGATGGTGCATATTGGCCTTCATGTTAAGTTCACGTTTGCTTCCTAGTTTCTAGCCAGCAAGTTAATGAACATTGCTTTACCTGTCTGCAGGAACCTCAGTCACGAGTGGTCGCCCAAACCTGCTGCACTCTGGAAACCTCCTCTGGTCTGTTCCCTCTGACCTCACCACGAGCCTCTGCCGAGCAATCACCCTCAAGAAACGGATCCACGCCACCGACTCCGGACTCTACGAGGACATAACCAGTGACGCCACGGGACGCAGTCTCTCTATCTCTGGACTTTCAGAAACTGTGCCTACCTGTCCTGATTCCACATTAAACCCCCTTTCCTCTCGCCAAGTTACCTGAACTCTGTGTCTCATTCCGGTTTCCAGCATCTGGGTCTCTGTCGTTCTGTAGTCATGACACATATGACTCCAACCCCCTCCCCCCACTCGGCCGCTCTTAAAGACTTTCTATGGGGGAGCAAGCAGCACAGACCGGGACAGAAAGAGACTCAACAAGCTGGTCAGGAGGGCCAGTTCTGTCCTGGACTGTCCACTGGAATTTGTGGACGAAGTGCGTGAAATGAGGATGTTGGCCAAGCTAACATCCATCATGGACAACACCTCTCATCCACTACATCAGAAAGTGGAGACACTGAACAGCTCCTTCAGTTGCAGACTGTTACACCCTCCATGCAGGAAGGAATGGCTCTGCAGGTCATTCATTCCAACAGCTGTTAGAGTGCACAATGCCACAGTTTAAATATACATGTACAAACCGGTTATCATGCATCCATAGCTCATCCAAATATTCTCTTTTACTTAATTTTATTTTATTTTACGTTTAACACAGGGCTGCTCACACTTTTTTGGCATGTGATCTACTTTTGCGTCGACAATGCCTTGAAGATCTACCTGTGTGTGTATATATTTTATTTTATATATATATATGGCTGCACGGTGGCGCAGTGGTTAGCGCTCTTGCCTCACAGCAAGAAGGCCCCCGGTTCAAGTCCTGGCTGGGGGACATGAAAAACACAACACCAATGGGGGACCTTTCTGTGTGGAGTTTGCATGTTCTCCCCGTGCATGTGTGGGTTTTCTCCGGGATCTCCGGCTTCCTCCCACCGTCCAAAGACATGCTACATAGGTTGATTGGCAACTCTAAATTGTCCATAGGTGTGAGAGTGAATGGATGTGTGATTGAGGATATTCCACCCTGCGACAGACTGGCGACCTGTCCAGGGTATCCCTTGCCTACGCCCAAGTGGCCGGGATAGTCTCCGGCAACCCCGTGACCCCGAAAGGGAATAAACGGCTAAGAAGATGGATAGATGGATATATATATGTCACATGTCATATATATGTCACTTCCCTGTAAGTAGCATTTACTATTTACTAACATTTACTATTTACAGCAACAATGTACATGTAACTCCCCTATTGTAGGGCCTGGACCTTTGAATTGTATTAATGCGTCCTTAAGCTCTGGAGTTGTTCCATCTGGCTGAAACCCTTGTGCTATCCTAGGCACTTAAAGGTTGGGAGTTGGGTCATCTAGACCCACTAGACAGTGCTCTGAACCTTTTTTCTTCAATGATTTGTGATCTTCACTGGTGTCCATGGATCACATGAAATCTTTCCACCTTTATCCACCTTTGTCACGGTAGGGAGAACACGTCAATGTAAGGGTGGGGTCATCTAAGATAGCACAAGGGTTAAACATGCTGTGGTTAAGCCTCTTCTTAATAAACCTCACCTTGACACCTGTTTTATTTAATTTTAGACCTGTTCCCCATTTGTCTTCTTTATCTAAGTTAAAATATAAAGAAGACAAGATTTGCTTACCTCAAAGTCTTTCCAACACAGGCCTATTTGGGAAAAACACACTCTAGCTACCAATGAAGTCCATCAGCCTAGGCTTCAGACAGGAGAAGTCGAGGCTTGTCCTTGAGCTGAGAGACCCAACCGACCCTTTCGTAAGAAACACCAAGGCTCCTGTCCAAACCAGACGCAAATGGAAGGCAGAAGAGGCCATCAAACAGGCCATCAGATAGAGTAAGCACAACAAAGTCATGGGAAGGATGCAGTCAGGTAGAGCCGACTTAGGCTGGGGAACAGCCCCCAAGTTGTAGTCCAAAGCAACAAGAAGGGAGAGGAAGGAGCTGATGATTGAAGAGGTGACCAGGAGCAAGGAAAATCAATACAAGATCAAAGCACTCAGCCAGCCAAAACAAGGGCTATGAACAACATGAGAAGGCGTGGTCGATAGGACCATCAGGTGGTCCGACATATGGAAGATGCCTCAAGCAAGGCTGAGCTTTCTCATCCGGGCCACCTACGACACCCTACCAGCAATCTGAGTCAGTGGTTTGGCTCAGAGGAAAACTGACAATCTCCCCAAGTTCCCCCCAGAGATAACTACTGCCTCTCTGTGACCAGACATCATCCTGTGGTCCTCTGCAGCCATAGCACTAACCCTGGCAGAGCTCACAATCCCTTGGGAGGGAGGAATGGAGGCTGAATACGAAAGGAAAAAGGACAAATACACTGAGCAGCTATCTGAGCGCCGAGATGCGGAGTAGGTTAGTGTAGAATCGCCACTGACTAACCTCTTCTATTTGTAAAGTCATGGGACAAATAAAAGAAAGGCTAAAAAAAGTGCTTTCAAGAGAATGGCAAAGTGGGTTCAAAGAAGGGAAACCCAGTCTTGATCAAGCATTTTGATACAGAGCACAAGACTTCCAAGTAAATATAGAGTTTTGTAGCAGTTTTTTTTATTAAGAGCGAAGGGAGGGTTTATTGATTAAATTCTGAAATTTGGGATTATGGGAGAACATGTATAACTGGAAAAAGTTAAAAAACAATTGAAGTTAAAGAGGTGGAAACTATTCCTCATAGGTTATCATTGAAAGTTTAAACCTAATACGATGTGTAAGCATTCAGTTCCTGTTTTCAATAATGATACATGAAAGGCTTCATTAGATAGAGAGTGGGAAGAGTACCTCTCTTTTTTTCCTATTATGGTGCTTTTTGGAAGAGAGGCAAAACATTTGAAATATGTGATTAGTAATGAACAAAAGTAAGAATAAATAAAGGCAGAAAAGTGGTCATTTAGGTGGGGATTTAAGTTTTCAGTGGAGAAAACAAGAGTCATATAGGAAGAAAATAGGACATAGTAGACAATTAACAGGTTAAAGAAAAAAAAGAGTTAAGCAGTTTAAATACTAAGGATTAATGTTTTATGAAAAACTGACTTGGACTATTCATATTACACATATAATAGATAAATCCAAAAAGATACTTATTATAATGAGATGGTTAGTGGGCAGAGAATGGGGCACAGGTAGGCTATCATTGAAAAAGATTCAAATACGGGGCTTATTGGGGCAACAATCATGGTAGCATTCTTCTTGGATCAGCAACAAAGACTAACCTTTGCAACTTGAGTGCTTGATTTTTTTACACCTGTAGCCAGGCCAAGTGAATAGGACACCTGATTCTGATCATTTGGATGGGTGGATGAATACTTTTGGTAATATAGTCTACCCGTACTGGGTTAAAAAAGACTTGCCCTGTGTCCGAATTACCGCCCTAACCCCTATATAGTGCACTATATAGTGGGGTCGCCATTTTGTAGGGTTGTCCGAATCTACAGTTCAAAAATCCAGTGCACTAGAAATTTCCCAGAAGTCTCTACGAAAAACCAGTGTGGATAGATGCTCACTCGATTGGCGAATATTGACCAGAATGCAATGCGTATGACCCACGATACATTGCGTTTGAATTATTCGAAAATGGCAGCCGGTTGCTCAAGGAATAAAAACCGAAACATGTAAGTATATTAAAAAGTATCTAGTATCTGTTGTAAAAACTATATTTGTAAATACGTAAGATGATGTGTGTAAAATGTTATATTCCTCAATCGACAACCTACATTGTTTTGAAGCTCATCAGTTTTGGTAATGTTAAAGCTAACGCTAACGCGAATTAGCACCGAAGGCTAAAAACAAATGCTATATTTGATTTTACATCAAAAAGCAGTGACTTCTAAACGTAGTCATAAGTTATTAACACGTGTTTTAAATGTGTTTATATATGTAGGGACAGACGAGGATGAGGAAAATCTGATCCATCTCTGGATGGAGAAAGATAGCCTGTTTGTTTTCAGGCAAGCTCGTGCCAGATGGGTAGAGACACTTGATCAGGATCAGATTGGTCTGCATTTGTTAATAAACGGTTAATCGTTGTCATATTGGGGTAAAGGTTTTTGTTGAAAGAGGAGAGGAGAGGAGGAATGAGCAAGAAGGGAGGAAGAGAGACAGAAGAGTCTGTTCAGCTTACTTGAGTTGAAAATATTGTTCAAAAAATGTGATGTTGCTGTTGTTTTCCAATTTGTTTAATAAATGCATAAAAAAATTAATAATTTACATGTATTATTTAAATCTGAGCCATTTTTAACAATCTCAAAAGGATTTTAATATAAATATTAAATGTACATATTTACAATTTCGTTTTATATGTTAACATTTATTTTTAAACATGTTAACAATAATTGTGGTCCTCCAGAGTCATGTGTGTCACAGTTGGATATGAAAGGAGAGCAGAGATTTGTCCTTGCAGACGGACGTCACTTCGCTTGTCCTGCTGGTTCCTGGTGTCATCCTGCTGTGGCTCAACATCTAACGGGCCTCAACCACATTCCTCATGGGTTCCCTGTAGGATGTCAGCAGCGTGATGGGATGTGCAATGCAGGGATACCCACCATCACCCAAAAGGATCCTTCAGGTGGGTAATGTTTGATTTACATAAATTGGGCTTTTATGTAGAACCAGTGAATCATGGATTGATCCGGGATTCCCAACAAAAATATCTATAAATTTGGCATTAGAATCACATACAGCCTGCATTTGAATGGAATAAAAAAGCTTCATGTTAAAATAACAAGCTGCATTTTCTTTTAGGGCCTTTATTCTTATGTGGCAGCCATCAGTGTTCCCCACGACAATTTGGAAGGTGGAAGACCAACCGAGCGGCTAAAAAACCAGAGTTGACTAATGGCAGTTCATTCCCACTGGGAAGCTGGATGACCCTGCTCATCAGCTGGAGGATGCGGTCCGCCGTCCCGTGGACAACGTCCCTCACAGTGGACCGTGTCATGTCAAAGGCCCTGGCTACTACACTATAAGATGTGCCACAAGCCAGCCAGAAAAGAAACACCAAGACTTCAGTCTCCTGTGCACCCCCAGAGTGTGAGGAACCCAAAGCTGCTCCACCAGATGCTCGATGGTCCTGCGGGTCAACCGAAAATCTGGTCTTGTGTCGGGCTGACTCTCAGCGTAAAGGGCCAGGACAGAAACCTTTATGTTGGCAAAGAAGTAGAGACTTTGAAGATCCTGTAAAATGGAACATTAATATATTTCATTGAGGAAATTAAATCTAATTTTTTGAATGTTTCTATTTAATTTTTGATGTCTTACATTTTAGTTTATGAAGTATTTTTAAATGCTGAAAAATCTTGTGTTTTTTTCTTACTGGGTGAAAAATGAAAGTATTTAAAAAATGAAAGTAGTTTTGATTTAAACAAGTGATATGGTTTGACTCTGAATAAAAAATACTAAACTTTGAACTCACAAGTGTTTCATGTAGTTAGACTATACAACTCATAATCCAATGTTGAAAAAGAATGTTAAACTCTTACCCAGCATATTGTGTAACCTTGAGCACAATTAGTGACAAATGCTTAAGTTTAACAAAAAAAAACTTTAAGTTTGACTCACAGGTTGTTCATGTCTGGCCTGGGCATCCAGAAGAAATCTTCTGAGACGTCTGCTTCTCCTCCTTGCTGTCCTCTGATGCTGCATATCTGCTCATTTTCGGTTTGATCTCACACGGTGAAGTAAAAACGGTTGAATTATTGCCAACAGGAACACGGACAGGTTCATATTCAAAGCTATTTTCAGTAAGGTGGAAGAGAAAACTACTGAAAAAATGCCTCCTCGCAAGACCCTGTAAATCGTCCAGAGGCAAAAAAATAAATATTGCCATAGACTAATGACTTGAGGGTTTATTTCTGAACAAATACATTAAATAACCACCAATGTGTTTGTAATTTTATAATTTTTAAACCAGCCACGTTTTCCATGATCAAAACACAGCAGATTCATAAATAGTCTTCGTAAAATGTTCATATTTATTATGTTTGTACTTTGATAAATAGGTGTCATTCTCCGCATTAAATAGTAGTAGTTCCCCTCCAGACCAGGTGGTGGCGGTAATGCGCCACTTTGTTTTTCGTGTCAAGCGCCATATGAAAACACCCGAAAGAGAAAAGTAGTGAGCATGGGTGTCCGAATTGCTATGAAAATTCAGAGAACTATATAGAGAACTATGTACAGTAAACCCTTGTTTTTCGCGGGGGTTACGTTCCAAAAAGAACCCGTCATAGGCGAAATCCGTGAAGTAGAAACCTTTGTTTTTTCTTACAATTAATATACAATAAATACTCTATTATACATTGAAAAGAAAGAACAGACCATTTTACAGGCTCAAGCATTTGTTTCACAAATAAAAGTACTTTTGGAAACGTTTTTTTAACAAATAACTTCTGTACTGTACTGTCTAATAAAAATAATTGTAATCATCCATGTGAACAGAAGGTTTCAAATCGCGGAGATTAGCCCCGCCCACCGTGACCCGAGTAATTGGATTAAACGGGAGAAATTTAAAAATGATTATGAAAAAATACAAAGTGCAGTCGGACAAATAGTGACTCAGGTGTATTATACTGCTATTCTGACTGATGCTCTGCATCCTGACTCCGCTCTGCAGTGTTTCCTTCTTTTGAAGGAAACACTGCAGCTGCAGCTGTGTTTGTTCGGGAGAAGAACATGGTGATTGACAGTTGTTGTCGCTCTTTTTTCTATGGGTTTTAGAGAAACTCGAAATTGCAAGATGATTTGCACGTACATAATGTAAATTTGGCGAGCTGTTTTACGTACATGTACATATTAAACTGCAACCAATCAGAATGCAGAACACAATGCACGATGCAAATCCGTGAAGTAGCGAAACTGTGAAAAGTAAACCGTGTTATAGCGAGGGATCACTGTAGTGCCGCACTATATAGGGTTTTAGTAGTTACGGGTTAGGGTAGGAATTCGGACACAGCCTTGGTGCTGTTCACTGACAGGGTGCCGGTGGAAATTGGACTACTGTGGGTCGAAGAAGGACAAGAGGAAGGCACGTTTGTATGAAGGGAAAGAAGAGGAAAGTGGTGAGGGTTAGCCACCAAGCCCTGTCTTATGGAATAACCTCCCAGCTCATGTAAGAGAGGCCGACTCAGTTTCTACATTTAAAGTTAGACTGAAAACATTCCTCTTTGGACAGGCTTATTGTCAGACTAGTTAGTATTCAGAGATTATTTAACTTAATGTTAAGTTGTTTAAATTAAACTTAACTATTTCTTTTAAAAGGCTGCTAGAAGTTGAAGCTGGGGTAACTATGGTGCACTGGGGTTCTGTCTTCTTTTCTTTTCTACTTCTACCCTTCCTCTCCTCCATTCCTGATCATAATTTATCATTTAGTTCTCCATGCCTCTGTCTGGTACAGTGCGATTCATGTATTGTCCCTCTTTTCCTCTCCCCTCCTGGGGAGTGGGAGTGCTTCCAGACTCCAGTTGGCTCATCCGTGCTCCAGTTCCTGACCGTCTACCTCGCCTTTGCTCCCGCTCCTACACCTGGCTGTGGTTCCTGTCTCCGGCTCATCTCTGGCTCGTCTCTGCTCTGTACCTGACCGAGTACCTCGTCTCTGCTCCTGCTCCTGGCTGTGGTTCCTGTCTCCAGCTCGACTCGCGCCTTTGACTGTCCCCACAACAGCGACTGGATGAAGTTCGTCTGCTGGACTTTATATATGTAGTTATAGATTTAGATAAATTAATTCTTCTCTAAGAGTTCTGGTATTGTCCGATCTCCCCCAGGACGGACAGGCGATGGCCTGTCCGTCCTGGGGGAGGATCCCTCCTTCATGTGGGCACCCCTGAGGTTTCTTCGTTTTTTCCGGAATCCGTTTTTTTTGGGAGTTTTTCCTTACCGCGAAGGGGGGTCTAAGGGCAGGGATGCCAGTATAGCTTAGTCAGTTTGTTAGTCCATTTTTGTATTTTCCTATTGAACTGTTTGTATTCATGATCCTTTTGAGTTCATGTTTTACTTCGAAGCCCATCGAGACGACTGTTGTTGTGATTTTGGGCTATACAAATAAAATTGAATTGAATTGAATTGAATTGAATTGAATTGAATTGAATTGAATTGAAGGAGGGTCTAAGGCAGGGGTGTCAAACTCGTTTTGGTCCGGGGGCCACATTTAACCCGTCTGACCTCAAGTGAGCCGGACCAGTAATATAAAAGCAAAATAACAGCTTTGTTTTAGTTTTTTACTGGAAAAAATGCCTCAATCAACATAGTAGCCTAATCACTTGGGGCCAATGGATCTCAAATAAAAGTAATTTCAATTAAAGAAAAGTTGGTCTATTCAAATTAATACAGACTGAATATTTTACATCTTAATGTCATATTCTTTGAGCACTGCGATGTTGATGACATACAAAGCATTTGGGTTTTGCATTCAGCTTCGTGAAAGAAAGAAAAAACTTTGTCCATTTTTCCTGGAAGGCTCTTCACTCCACTTCACGTTTGACAACATTTTGGTCATTAGGGTGTCGCTAATGATCATCCTTATAGGAAGATAACATCGGTAAGGCTCATAGTGAACCAAGGTGCATCCTACCCAGACGCAGAGCTGATATGTTTCACTTTTGTCACGTACAAAAATATGCTGTTTCAACTGTTTTTCTTTTCCTTTGCTCCCCCTAGTGGCGCATTTCGGCTATTTCTTTAAAAAATCATAACTCGCCACAGGAATGGACTATAAACTTGCTTTCTTTTTTAATCATCCTTATGATTTTTACTCTTAATGAGTGGGCCGGAGTAAACCACCTGGCGGGCCGGATATGTTTGACACCCCTGGTCTAAGGGTACGGATACCCAGTTTCACTTAGTCTGTTTAGTTTAGTCTAGCCATTTTCTATTCTATTTTACAACTGATTTCATGTTCTTGTACAATTACTGGTTATAGTCCATTGGCACAATTCTTCTCTAAAAGTTCTGGTACATCGCCTGTCCATCCTGGAAGAGGAACCCCCGGATTTTCATTTATTAGGAGTTTTTCCTTACCAAGAAGGAGGGTCTAATTGAAGTGAGCACATACTTTTGGTAATGTAGTGTTTTACAGGTCTAATTTGCATATTTGGTTTGGCAAAGATTTCACATCAAATACCCTTCCTGACACAACGCTCTGTATTTATCTGGGCTAAGGACCGGCACTGTAAATGTCACTGAAAAGGTTACAAAATTAGTTCATTTTTTAGTTTAAAGGAAGAAATATCTTTGGTTGAAAATAGTGTTATTAAAATGTGTAAATTGTGTTTTATTTGATTTTATGCTGTTTAGTACTGTTATATTACAATGTTATATGAAGTTGTGCATAACGCTAATAACGCGAGAGTTCCTGAGAACTCGCGTGATTTGATGTTGGGCTGAGGAGTTTATTCTCACATCATAATAGACTTTGAACCAAGATCCATGCAAAAAGGCAGCTTGGAAAAGGAGTCAACCAGCTGTGAAAAGTTGAATACAGACTGGTTATTTATCAAAGACCTCCGAAGTGACAGGCAGCCACGAAGTAGTTAACTTATGTATTTTTTGGTGAAACTGTAAATGTCAAGTCTAACGGTATTTGTACAACTCTGTTATGTAGTTTTCACGGCGTTACATGGTGTGAAAACATTAAAATGCGCCTGTTCTCGAGAATACCGTGTCCAGCATTGTCATTGAGGAGGAACAGTGAAGAAAATTCTACAGGCACAATGAGACCGCAGCTTGTCCACACGCTTTTTTACAAGTTATTCGATATAATACAATAATAATTTATTGTAAATACTTGTTATATTGTCAAATTGGAAGACACTATTGAATTCTGGTATTTTAGAAGCTATTTTTACTTTTAAAGCAATAGGTGTAGTTATAGTAAAGTGACAAGAGTAGAAAAATAAATCCAAGATGGAAACACTAATTTACCCAAAAAGTGTTTTTTCAAATTTTTGAGGGACTGGATATTTAAAATAAATAAGCTGATGGCTACCCATCATGTAGTGTGACAAACACAAACGTCTGTTAATTTATTCTAAAAAATTCGAAAAAACACACAATGCACAAATTTTTTAGGAATAATTAATTTATTGGTGAATTTCATTATTACATAGACAGTTTTTGTTTTTTATCATTTTTAAATCCTTATCAGTCCGTTAAACGGAACACTGCTTTTTTGACGGTGGTGCGGGTGTCCGAGGAGGGAGGGGGGTGATCCTGGCAGATGCGGTTCTCCAGCAGCAGGGGTCGCTGGCCAGTGCCACCCCACACGAAACTGCAGAAGAAGAGACGAGCATGGGGATGAAGCCACAACAAAGAGGTTCAAACGGATTCTGGTGAGGAGCACCGAGCGAAACCGCGGGCACTCATGGTGGGTCTATGCGCTCCTACCGGTATCCGAGCCCGGTTCGTGACATCAGGAGAAAGTGACCGAACCCCCGCGCAAAAAGCTTTACTTCACATATAATAGATCGAGTACAGACATCATGATGATGATCCCGGACTGTCTGCTGCGAGCCGTCTTCATCCCTGACTCTCCGGTCTTTGTTTGTTTGTTTTTTAAATTGAACTTACCTGAGAGGTCTTGTTCTGATTCTATTGTGACGTCAGAGTCCGGAGGGAACAGATTCCGACCCCAAAGAATCCGGGGCTTGTGGGTGGGGGGTGGGGGGTAGCACCAAGATCAGGATTTTCCAGATTACCTGGAACGAGTCGCGCATTTTTTTTTTACACATACCACAGCGTTTAGAGTCGCTTGGTGTCCAAGATGCAGTCAAATTTAGACTAGATTTTGTTGCCATGGAGATTATTTCATGTGACGTCACTGATTAATTTTACTAAAATAAAAACCACTAAAGCAGATAAGCTAAATATAGGAAAGGAATAGAGGTTTATTTTGAAGTTCCCCTGGTCCATCATACATCACATATTATTATTAATGTTGATAAAGCTGTGTGCTGTTTAACCATGTAAAAGGAGGATGTTAAAAAATATTTAAATCAAATTTCTATGTTCCTATGAATGACCTGGGGCCTCATTTATAAACGTTGCGTACGCCACTCTCTACGCAATAGTTGAGATTTATAAAAAGCAAACTTGAGGGGAAAATGTGCGGTCCTTCACGCTCTGACCCAGGCACAAAAACGGGTGAAATGAGAAACGGCGACACCGTCAGTAGATGGAAGAAACACGTGAAAGTGAAAATGACAATACTGCCTCTCATAAATAACATGAAGACTTCACAAAGCAAGTCTTACAATTAACAGCCTACACCGGGAGTCGGCAACCCACGGCTCCGGAGCCGCATGCGGCTCTTTAGCCCCTCCCTGGTGGCTCCCTGGAGCATTTTCAAAAATGTTTTGAAATGTAAATAGATGGGAGAGAGAAATATACTTTTTGTTTTTTTCTACCGTTTGATCGATCAGCAGTGAAACAAACAAAAAAGATCAAACAAAAATTACAACAGAAATTCAAATGAACACATATTTGGAAAAAGAAAAGTGAAATATGTTCTACAATATTGGCATGTTGTGCAATTCATCCTCATAAATAATATAGTTAACAGAACGAAATAATGTACAAAACTGATATTCTCGTCAGTGTGTCCATCTGGCGGAGCAGATATAGGCGCGGGCGTGCGGACGGACAGACAGCTGTACTAATTGTCCACTGGGGAAAGTTGTTTTCATAGTAAAACATTTCTTCATAAGCTATGGAATTATGGTATTCATGCATATGCCTTTAGTTTGTTTAATTTTTGATAAAACAATGTATGGCGTATGTCTCAACCATTCAGAAAGCAACAAGAAATTACATTTACGCGGAACAATTTCCCATTTCCACGTGGATTATTAGTAGCTTGTCAGGTGTAATTAAATGGAGGGAAATAAAATGCCCCATCACAATGCGTAATGACGCACAATGGCTGATCATGCGCTCTTAGAAGATGTGGCAAGTGGAAGAATTCGGAGTGAACGCATCTTTAGAGAAGACTTGCTTGCTGACAATGAGGACGAGTGGCTTATGAGCCGGTTCCGACTTCCTCGAGCCGTCCTTTTGGACCTCTGCGGGCTTTTGGGACCGGCGTTACAGAGGAGCACTCGGAGGAACCACGCATGTCACCCGGTGCATGCATCTGGCGCTCCCCCCCCCTGTAGCCTCACAACCTCAGACCGGCCACGGTCGAATTACGGCGTCTGCCACCGTTTGCCACTCACGTGCCTTCATGGCATTAGTAATGCCGACTGTGCCCTCCAAACAACACTTTTCTCCTCTTTTCCACCTCGCCAACGAGAACTTCTACTTCACATTGAGTGAAGTTCTGTTTTTTTATTTCCTCTCGGTGTTTGCCATGGTTTCGCAATCAATGAATATTCATTTGTGGGCGTTTCACGGACTATTTATGGGCAACTATGGGCGTGTCATGAAGCCGCAAATGCTGCGCTGCATTTAGAATCGGTTGTGATTTATAAAGGGAAAGATGCGTAGGATGTGCGTGCGCACGGTTTTATAAATCTGAATATTTCTGTGCGTACGCACGTCCTATGTTTCATCCGTATGCCACTTCTGACGCAAATCCTACGCAAAGTTTTATAAATGAGGCCCCTGGTTTATGTAATCTTCATCAGACACATTCAAAGTAGAGAATTATAATTGCCCTACAAGAATCTTAAGTTATACTGATATATGTTGTGAGGAGTTTGGAAGGGTGTGCGACAGAAGCAAGTTGAGAGTGAATGCAGGGGTTGACAGCCCAGAAATTTGCATAGCTCTGTAGTCTTTGAAAGTTACTGGCCCGACACCGCGCACAGCGTGACCGGCCGCTGCAGGTGGCACCCAAGCGACAGACGCCGCAGGCGGACGCAGCAAGCACCCCCGGAAAATTTTAATATGGTGCATTTGGTGCATTCTGGTGACATCTAGCATTTATTTCTAATAAAAATAGAGCATATCAAACTTAAACCTGCTCTAGTCTGTTTCAGATTTTTTGAAGAAAGCACTGCAGTATAGTAGGTAATACTAGTTAAGAAAAAATTACGTTTTTCGTTACCCCCATTATTTACTGTCAATGGTGTGCCCTCGACATTTTCTACGAAGCTTAAATTTTTATTTGATCTACTGTAGGGTCTTTGTGTCTTTGAGGTCTTGTCTAAATTTTTTCTGAACAATTGGATGTCTGACTAGATTTTTGTGAAAAGTAAGAAGACATTATTGTCACAAAGGGATTTAATCTTTTTCAACAGGAAGGCATGTTTTTGAGTTCTTGAGCCTGTTGATTGGAATTTATGTTAGTGATTTTCTGTTTATCCAAACATGAGATGTATTGTTTCTACCAAGGGTCTTAATGAATTGTAGGTGAACGAGCCAAAACACAGGGCATAATGGAGAACCTTTATATGGATTTTGAGTGTACCATACATTCTTGGGATTATGCTGGCTGTCATTTCATGTGCACCATTTGTTATCTTATTGTTTTTTGTGATTTTAACAGGATCTTTATTTCCTTTATTCAAAGTTTCATTTATGTTAAAAATGCTTGTTAAAAATGTCCACATTTTTTCATTGTTGCAACAAAACTGAGCTGGTCGACAGGTCCCGAACCTCGAGGGTAATCCATAAAACCTTTTTTTTTTAAATTCTGCTGATGTTCCGATGTTCCTGTTTGTCTGTTGGTCAGGCTGAGGAGACAGCAGGAGCCCAGGATGATCCTGAGGGTGTGGAAGGAGAAAGAGCAGTTTCCATGGAAAGCCCTAATACTCCAGTCTACTGTGTCTGCAGGAGACCAGACATCAACTGTTTCATGATGTACAAAACCTGATTTATTGAATATGATAACAGAAAAGAATATATGGAAAGTAATAACACTGTCTGTTTCTGTCAGAGGGTGCGACAGTTGCTCGGAGTGGTTTCATGGTGACTGCATTGGCGTATCAGAGAGGGCAGCAAAATCTATCAGAGTCTGGTTCTGCCTGTCCTGCAGAGGTCAGTCTGCTTTTGTTGAATACAGTTCATAACATACTTTATAAAACATTTTATTGATAACATTTTTGCTTGTAACAGAAAAACGTGTTGCCTCATAAGTGCCTTTTCTGACAGCTATTATTGTCACAGAGCTATTTTCTTTATATCACTCGTTGATAATAACAGCAAATTATCTTTATCACACCTTGAAAATAGCATTTCTGTCATTTTTTGCACTTTATGATTGTATTAAATCAACATGCCATTAGTTAAATTTCATGGAGTTATTTACTATTGCGTTGACAAGATCAAGTTATTTGTTTGATAGTTGTGAGTGTTTCTGTCAGTAACTGAAGGATAACAAGAATTTTGTCCATATCTGTGTACATGAGAGCTCCAGAATTATTATTTCTAGTCTAATTACATGAAAACCTCTCCTAGCCAGAGGAGATTGATCTTGACCACCCTTTCTAAAAGCTGTTACCTGAATTCCTTGCTTATAAGTCTGAGTTTCACAGAAAATTTGTGATACCTTTAGCTTTCTTTTTGGAACAGGCCTCTGGTCAAAACAGACTCTCTTAGGCCGCACCCCTGTGATTATATAGGCCATACCTATTTGCTGCTAGAAGCCCCACCCTCCTCACTGTGTAGTTCACTGCTCCAATTTTTGCTCCATTCTGCTCCCCCACTGAAATAAACACATTAATGCGGCTGTATCTGCACATGTCTGCGTAATGGAATGTTATTTGGTTTTGTGAGCTGTCCTTTGTCAAACACAGAGAAAGACTCGTCTCTGGAGCTCAAATACCGGCAGAAGAAGTGTAAAGAGTGGGAGGATGGAGAGTTGGAGCCAAACAAAAGTAGCAAGTCTCAGAGAGATGGGAGCTTCGTCCCCCAGCAGAAGATAGACAAAAGACGAGGCTCACAGGTGACAAAAGTTGTGGTGTGTTTTTGTGTGGCCAGGTGCCTCCTGTCACCAGCTTTAGAGCCAATCATGGAGTAAAGCATGTAGCACGTGCTTTCATGCAGGCATCCCTTTCTAAGCACCTGCTGTGTAGATGGTCTGGTATTCTCCTCATTTATACAGGGAATGTTTATGTTAATAAGGAATGATCAGAATTATGTCATTATATTTTACATAATGGCCGCATTTACACTGCAGGTCTTGATGCTCATATCCGATTTTCTGACTATATCCGATTTTTTTGACGACCCGCTTACATCATCTTTTAAAAGTGACCCGTATCTGATTTTTGCATTAATAATATACAATGCTGAAACTATCAAACGTGGACGTTCTGAGGACTACGTAGCAGTATTTCCGCATTCCGCGGACCTCTTTCGTACTTTTGTGATTGCGGTTGTCATGGAGGCAAGGCGGCGACGGAAGGAGGCGTTGCCTTGGGCGCTCCTGAGGGGATTCACGGGGATGTTAAAAGGAGGGCTGGTCGGCGTCTTATGTGCTCTCTCTGAGTTTTGAATGAGGAAGTGTTGGCAGACGTGCTGTCTGAACAGTTTGATCCAAGTGTTGAACCTTTCCTGCGCGATGACTTCTCTTTTCTGAGAAGTCGTCAGAAACACACGGGAGATTTCCTCGGGGTTCTCTTTTCCGTTCTGAACCCTCAGCCTCCAGAGTGGGCTAAGAGAAACTCCAAAACTTTTGGGCGAGACACCTTATTTTTAATTTACGGTTCTCCAACAGTTCCCTCCTCCGCGCTCACACCCCCCTCTCTCCTTACACACACACACACGCAAGCACGCGCTCACACACTCACACGGTCCCCATCATACACGCCCCCCAAAGAAATAAACGGCTTCTAGCCTGCTGTTCCATAGCAACGGTGTCCCGCTTCATTAGTTACCGTTTGCGTCCGGACCGGACATAACAGCGGTTTCCGACTACGGTCTGAAGCCTGAGGCTGAAAGGTAACACGCTGACAGCAAAATGAGCACAAAAGCAACTTAATAGGTCATGTGATCTCAGTTGGTGGTGTCCTGAGTTGACGTCAATGAGGTACGACTCGCATTTACTGGGGAATATCCGATCTGTCTGCTTACATGGCACACGCAAATGCACGTATCCGATTCATTTCCGATTTATTTCCACATATGAGAGAGGCCTAAATCCGATCTGAGAAAAACGGAATCCATGCGCTTTTGTCCTGCTTACACGTTCACCGATCATATCCGATCTGTGCCACGTGAGAGGAAAAAATCGGAATTGGGTCACTTGAACAATGCAGTGTAAAGGCGGCCAATGACATGTCTGTTGTGTATTTTTGCTGTTAGAACAATTAAAACAGTGATGGTGTGTTTTCATTCACAGCTGCTCCTCTTTGGTTGTCACATACTATCCTTCCTTTAGGTTTATAACTCTTAACCTCTGAGCTCAAAGCTTATATGATCATTTATCATAAAAATGTCTTCAATCATGTCTTACCAAATAATAGCTTTTGATGTGATGACAAAAATGAACCCCTCAGCAAACAAATGTTTGTCATATGATCAGTTGTTTTTGTATCACTTCTGTCATGGAAAAATTCACTCTCTTTTGAGCAGAATTTTTCCTTATGAAATACTGAACTTAGCATTAGCATTTTCATATTTGAGCTTGCTTTATATGGATGTAAATGCTTCTGCAGGATGGAGTTTAAAACAAATCCACCTGAAAATGATGCATTTGTACATGAATGCATTTGCACGTGATTCATATGACATAAAACATTTTTACATGACTTCAAAAAGAAGTGAAGACATCATCATATTTGTTCCTATGTTTGCAGATCAAGCGTTCAGCCCGCATGTGCGGCGAGTGCGACGCCTGCCTAAGAACCGAAGACTGCACTCAGTGTGACTTCTGCAAGGACATGAAGAAGTTTGGTGGGCCCAACAAAATTCGTCAGAAGTGCAGACTCCGGCAGTGTGAGGTCCGAGCTCGGGTACGAGAGTCTGCTGCTGACCTCGTCTGCTTCAGCTAAAGCAGAAACTCGAAACCTGGGACATCTGAGGGGTATTATCAGAAGAGAGCAAACAAACTGATGTTCTCTGCCTTCAACGGGCTGTTAAAAAAAGAGGCAGAACTATGAGAAAGCGCTAAAGGAAAACTGGCTTTACAGGCAGGAAAGAAATTTCAAAACTCATAGCCAGCTTACTTGATAAATTGTGATAAACTCAGCCAAACAAGTTGAGGAAAGAATGTTAATGCCAGACTAGAAATTAGCTGTTTTTAAATAATTCACGCTCTGTAAATGAAACGGCAACAATTATTAAGGAATTCTCCTCCATATCAGACTACTCCATTAATTGGAATAAATCTGTTTTATTACCACTGAACAGTAATGCGGAGCAAAGACTCACGATACCAGTCAAATCAGGCAATATCAAATATCTAGGTATTTATCAGAACTGGTGCAGCTAAACCACACCCCATTACTGAAAAGCATACAGGACAATCTGGGTCAACCTGCCTCTGTCCCTTATGGGCAAGGTAGCCACGGTTAAAATGAAAATCTGACCTAAAGTTAATTATCTCTTCTCAATGATTCCCACACAACCGCCATTAAAATGGTTCAAAACATTAGACTCATCCATATCAAGCTTTTTATGGAACAATAAACCTGCAAGAATTAGTCTAAAAACTTTAAAATCTGCAAAAAGCTGTGGAGGATTAGAATTACCTAACTTCCACTAGTACTTTCTTGCAATTACATTACAATACATCTTAAAATGGTTAAAAAATAATCCAGAAACCAACTCATGGTTAGACTTGGAACAGGCGTTATGTGGAAAGATCAACCTGTCAGATCTTCCATTTATTAGCCGAACAGTCAAAAAACAGGATTGTTTCCAAAGTATTAATATAAATGCCACTTTAACAGCCGGGTGAGAATTTCTCAAAATATCAAAATCATCAATTCAACCGTGCAAAATGACACCCATCTGGAACAACCCAGACATCCTTATAAACAAAATAATTATACACTTCCAAGCTTGGCAAGCAGGGGGCGTAAAACAACTATAGCACGTAATTATTGATAGACGATTCATACCTCCCCAGGAACTTCAAGACAAACATGGAATAAATAACTTCCTGGAATATCAGCAACTTAAATCTATTATTTCCAAAAGGTTTAAATACAGAGACAACGATTTAAAACCACCAGATGTAGTTACCACTCTGATTAATTTCTCAATGAATAAAACTCTCTCCAAAATATACAAACTTTTATGTAATTTAGATAATAATATTTCACTTCCAACAACAAAATCGGATGCAAAAGATTTGAGCATCAGCACAGATGAAAGCTTCTGGTCAGAACTCTGTCTAAACACCTTTAAACTGACAAAAAGTCAAAATTTGCAGCTAATCCATCTCAAAACTTTTCACAGAATTTACTACACTGGACAGAGGATGTTCAAGATGGGTCTCAGTAACTCAGACATTTGTGAGCACTGTGACAGTAATCTACTCGACAGTTGCATGCATGCAAAATGCTTCTGCACGCCTGTCCAGGCTCTCTGGCAGCAGGTATGTGCCGATGTTTCAATCACGGCTTCACCGTCACTTTGTGTGCTTGGTGACATGAGTGCCATCTATATAGAAGAAGGATTAGTATCTATAATCTTCATAAACAGGATAATTTACTAAACTGGAAAAATAAGTCAACACAGAAATCTGCTGTTTGATCATATCAGCTTGGAAAAATGTCAGCCCAAAGTTCAAGTAACTTTGAAAGAATTCAGTCTGTCTGGTCTCCCATAGCTAACTCCATGACTTAGGGCAGGGGTCGGGAACCTATGGCTCGCAAGCCATATATAGCTCTTTTGATGGTCACATGTGGCTCGCAGACAAATCTTTAAT
>CM074492.1:32690551-32738815 GCA_037389245.1 Oryzias sinensis | reverse complement strand
GTTGTGTTTCTCTTTCGCGCTCCCGGCCTTTCTCTTTTTTTAAAGCATCAGCTGTTTGCCCTCGCTGCCTTTGCGTCATTGGCCGCCTCCCTCTCATAGATCCGCCTCTTCTTAAAGGGGCATGCTGCTTTTCCTCATTCACCAAAGTCCATTCATAACAGTCCCAAAACATAAAGCTCTGTCCAGATAAAGTACATTAGCAGCATAAGCAAGTATTCTGTCCCTGCAGGGATTCATAACAAAATACATAACACAGGGCTCAGCATACTATTTGTGGCAACGTCACAAGCTAAACAACTAAACACATTTGGTCAAAAACCCACACTTAAACCCAAATCCGTTCAGACAGGCAAAGGGAATGGTATCCCACAATCCCTTGCGGTGCCGATCTAACAGCAACACCAAAGTTACACCTACTTAATTGAATCAATTCTAATGAAAGTAAAATAACTGTCTGAAAACTACATGTTATTTTTAAACTGACTTAACAAACAAAAAGATTTTTAATTATCTTAACTGAAGCAAATAATTAAGTTAGATCAAAGTAAAAAAGTTTATTTTTCCAACATCCATATGTGGTCTTATCACCCTCTCATGGTGGAAAAAGTATTATCTGAGCTTCTTCATCCACTAAATCATCTTCAAATGGACACGCCATGCTGCTTCACCTCTCTGTAAACAAACTAAGCTTCAACTAAACCTGCTCCAGACCAGGTTGTGTTCAGAGCATGAGTTGCCATGGCAACTTGACATACCCTGAAACATACCTCCATTTCTGGAACCGAAAGCTGAGGTTATCAACTTCCGTAGCCTCAAACTTACCGTGGGAGCTAGCATAACCTGCTTTCTGGAATACCCCCCTGGCCTGCCCAACCCTGAGCCTGGAATCCACCTGGGGAGAAAAGTGTTTTCCAGCTCCTCCTGCCCCCTTTCTTCTGATTGGCTGACTCAGGTGTTTCCACAATCTGATTGACTGAACACACCTGATCCTGGTAATCAGCTGCAAGGAATGCAAGAAGAGCTTGAAAACAGGTAGGATTGTTGATCATGATGTTGTAAAAGATGCAGAATTTTTTTTTCCGTCTTTCTCTTCTCTTTCATTTCCCATGTAAAATATTTTCTGTACAGTCTTTCATTTTTGTTGTTTTATGAAAATGAAAAGAAATAAAGCGACTGCAAAAATAATTATTAGTATGAGTAAAATCCTAAAAAGAAACAGTGGCCATCTTGTCCCAATGAGGTCGACTGAGTGTTTTATTCGCAGCACAAGTAACTGCTGGCACTTAGTATCGTTATATACTGCTGCTAACACTGCGAAACCACAAACACTCACACTGGTGACGTATTGGACTTTTCTTGAACTAAAACCAAGGCAGACTTTAGCTAAAGATAGAGCTGGAAGCAGACCACTGTGTGGTCTTACCTCCTCTGAGACTTGTAAGTGCATCGTGAAGTCAAAGCAGTTCCATACTGTTTTTTGAAAAGGCATTAAAAACAACACTGGGATTAGGAAACCAAGATTTTACAGTTGAAACCAGGGGCCTGTTTCAGAAAGGAGGTTAAGTGTAAACTCTGAGTACGTTAACCCTGAAATCAGGGAAACCCTGGGTTTTCTGTTTCAGAATGGGAGGTTTGTTAAACCAGAGAAAGCAGAGTAAGTCAAACCCGTTTCTGAAAGAGAGGTAACTTATACTCGGAGTCAGTGTCCATGGTTACTTATGCTGTGAACCTAACCTGGTTGGGAGCAGGTTTTATTCTCCAAACTCAAAGTTTCTGCCGGTCCCCTCCCCTTTTTAAAGACGAAGCGGTATTTTTCGCTTTAACTTTCATTGCCCAAATTCCAGTCACACAGAGACAAGTGACAAGAATGGCTTGTCCTTTTTTGGAGGAGCCAATAGACGAGGAGGCTGCATTAATTCATAGAGAATTATATTTACCTCGTACGAGGATTTTGAGAAGACTCGATTTTTTTGTCATTTCCCCATACGTTTTTGTTTGAGCGTTACCGTTTTTCGTTGCAGTCAATTACATATATACAATGAAAACAACATTAGATATGTATTGCTATGTAGATGTTTCATATGTCAAATATTGTCAACAAAGCCTACATCCATGACATGCTCAAATTTGACATGATTGAATTATGTTTTATACTTCATTTTTAGCTGCTGCCATATTCTTTTAATTCCTGCAGGATTGCATTTACATGAAAATGAAATTATGGTAAATGGCGTATACTTATATAGCGCTTTCTACCTTCTTACGAAGGCCCAAAGCGCTTTACAGTCACAGTCCCATTCACCCATGCACACACACATTCACACACTGATGGCGGCTCCGCTGCCGAACACTGGCGCCAACCTCCCACCAGAGGCAAGGTGGGGTTCAGTGTCTTGCCCAAGGACACTTCGACTCATGGGCGTGCAAGGCGGGAATCGAACCTGCAATCTTACGATCATGGGTCGACTGCCCTACCGCTGCACCACGGCCGCCAAATCAGGGACATTAAATTAGATTAATGTAACAATTACTTTTTGGAAACACAATTTGCTAGCACTGCTTACTTTCTTAATCCCGTATAAACCTATACCACTTGATCAATACAAGGGTAATGTTGCAGTGTGTGTGTGCTGAGCGGGGTGCGATCCACGAGAGACAAGGGGAGGGGCGAGTGCAGGTGCAGATGGGGGGGGGGTGAGCAAGGAGCGGAGGTGTGTGCGTGGAATATATTGTGTGTTCGGAGGACGGAGCACTTAGTTAAATAAAGAGAAGGTGTCATTCCCAGAATAACTGTTTTGGAGTCATTCTTAATCCGCTCTGGAGGTTGAGGGTTTCCAACGGGAAGTGAACCCCGAAGGAGAATTCCCTTCGGGCCTGAAGGAAATCTCCCCTGCGCTTCTGACCACGGTCGGAGAGACGAGAGAAAAGAAAGGAGAAGTCCTTGCGCAGCTTTTAAAAACACAATTGCATGTATTAATATTAAACTGACCAACGTTTGCAAGAGGGGAAGGTTAACAAAAAAGTCCTCTAAACATTGCCAACGTTAAATGCATTTTCCCCCAGATTGGTTCTGTACTCTATGCAGCATTTCATGCATTTACACCAGGAATAACACTTCAAAAGTACACCTAAATATCGCCATTTTTTATTTCACTCCTTACGCTATTTAAAAAGTTATTTATTACAGCCAATATTTTATAACAATGATTTAAATGCAAACTTAGGCATTAACTTGAGCAGCTATGTTTTACGCTAACTGTCTCTGTTTTGCAGATGCAGCGGTGTTGCTTTTCTTCTGGAATATGTGCTCATATTCACTGTAACTCTGCAGCAGCACGTCAAGTTCAGCTGGCGAAAAATACGCAGACCTCTTTTTATCACGGTTGCCATGGTGACTCGTGATATCTGCGCTCCATTGATAATGGCTTCTTATAGTCGCGGTGCGCACGCTCACCTCCGAATCAGTCCACTCAGAGTTGATTGACCTAACTCGGATCAGCTTCTCTGAAACAGAAAACTCAGAGTTGTTAATCTCCCGATTGACCAACTCAGAGTTCAAGTTTCACCTCAGAGTTGGTTGAACCTCCTTTCTGAAACAGGCCCCTGGAGTTTACATACACCACATAAAAACACACATATGCTTTCTTTTCCTCACCGTCAGACATGAAATAAAAGTAAACCTTTTCTGTTTTAGGTCAATTACAATTAAAAAAATGATTTTTATTTGCTAAATGTCAGAATAATGAGACAAGGGCTTTTTAGACAAGTTTTATTACTTTTATCAAAGTCAAAAGTTTACATACATTTCATTAGTATTTGGAACTATTGCATCTAAACTGCAGTACTTCGGTTAAATGTCATGTCTTCCACAAGCTTCTCAGAAGATTTGGTAGGAATTCTGGCCCATTCCTCCTAACAAGTTTGTAGGTGGCCTTGCATTTACACTCCTTTTCAGCTCTGACCATCAATGTTCAATAGGATTTAGATCCGGTAACCAGTTTGGCAGTATGCTTCAGGTCATTGTCTATTTGGAAAATCCATTTGCTCCCAAGCTTTAACTTTCTGGCTGATGTCTTCAGATATTGCTTCAATATTTCCACATACTACCCTTTCCTCGTGATGCCATCTATTCTGTGAAGTGCACCAGTCCCTCCAGGAGCAAAACAACCCCACAACGTGATGCGACCAACCCCCATGTTTTACAGTTGGGATGGTGTTCCGAGGCCTGCATGCTCCCCCTTTTTCCTCCAAACATAACGATGGTCATTGTGGCCAAACAGTTCAATTTCAGTGTCGTCAGACCACAAGACATGTCTCCAAAAATTAAAGTCTTAATCCTTGTGTCAATTAGCAAACTTTAATCTGGCTTTTCTATGTTTCTTTTGGAGTAATGGCTTCTTCCTGGCAGAGTTACCTTTCAGCCCATGTCAGTACAGTACTTGTTTCACTGTTGATAATGATACATCCTTACGATCTTCAGCCAGCATCTTCACAACATCTTTTGCCTTCGTCCTTTGGTTGTACTGGACAAATCGGAACAAATTGGTTGAGTTTATCTCTGGGACACAGAACCCATCTCTTCCTGAGTGATACGATGGCTGGACGTTCCCATGATGTCAATACTTGTGTACAATTGTCTGAACAGATGAACGTGGCACCTTCAGGCATCTGGAAATGGCACCCAAGGATGAATCAAACTTGTGCAAATCCCAAATTGTCTTCCTAATATCTTGACTGATATCTTTTAACTGTCCCACGAATTTAAAATTGTTTAAAGGGACAGTAATCTTAGTGTATGTAAACTTTTGACTTTGATCAAAATAATAAAATCTGGTCTAAAAACACCCTATTCTCCATCTTCTGACATTTAACAAATATAAAAATTTTGTTAATTGTGGATTGACTTAAAACACAAAAGGTTTACTTTTATTTCATGTCAGACAGCGAGAGAAAAAAGCATGTGTGTTTCTATGATGTGTATGTAAACATCTGCACCTTCAAATTTAGGACTATTTTAGAAGGGTAATGAAACTAAATTAAAAATATACAGCATAATAAAAAACTTATCAGATGCCTATAAAAGCAGTAAAAAAAAAAGGGTTAACTGCATTTTACTGCTCTTTTACTAAAAGAAAAAGTTCATCCGTCCACATTTAAAAGGAAATGGTAGTCTGAGCTACATCTAAAAGTAACGGAAGAAAATTGGTTTCTAAAGTGTCTCACATAGTGCTCTTCTAACAGGTCTCAAATTTGGAATGG
This sequence comes from Oryzias sinensis, assembly GCA_037389245.1. Lineage (NCBI taxonomy): Eukaryota > Metazoa > Chordata > Actinopteri > Beloniformes > Adrianichthyidae > Oryzias > Oryzias sinensis. The sequence continues at coordinate 32,733,556 of CM074492.1, read as the reverse complement.
ATTTGCATGGCAGAACCTTATACAGTTTTTCACAACACCCCAAATCAAAAGGAAACAACAAAAAACGTCCTAATCGTGTTGGAGATGATATGGGAGTCATGAAGGGAATATTCACACATTTATGTTGTCACAACTGTTATAAAAACGTTCTTGGATGTCACCTGCCGAACAAGTTTACAACTTTGTACTTAGGGAACATACAAGACTCTGTAGAAGAAGAAGAAGCTTAATTCATTCCAAAGGAAATTAAAAAGCTGCTTGCATTCACCACCCACACTAAAACAAACAATAAAAAGCATAAAGCCATAAAAACAATAACAATTAAAATGTATTTGTTAAAAATAGTAAAAACATCATTTAATAAATATACAGAAACTAAAATCTAATACATTAAAACCATAAAAATTCAAAAATTAAAATTCAATGAGGTTCTCAACTTTAATGCTCTGTCAGGGAGTTGTTCTGTCTTATTGCACAAGGGACAGAAGACTTCAGTCTGTCTGTGTAGCAGCATTGGGACAGTAGTCTGCTGATGAACACGTGAAGGCCTGGTGCAGCAGGTGTGAGGTATTGGTCACAGTGGCCCTGAACAAAGTCTTCTGCTCTCCTGCTTCCTTCACTGGGGCCAGTTTCAGTCCAACCACGGAGCTCGCTGTGTGGATTAATTTGTTCAGCCGGAGGATCTTCTTACTGGTGCTGCACCAGCACAGAGCAGTATAGAGGAGGGCACTTGCTACCACAGACTGATGAAACATGTGCAGCAGTTTGGAGAGATGTTAAATGAGCGCAACCTATGAAGGAAGACCAGCCTGGACTGGCTCTTCTTGTGAAGGCGGTCTGTAGTCCTCGACCATTTCTTTGGCTTCTGGACATTTAGCTGCAGCTAATTCTTCCTGCTCCAGGCCACAAAGTCTTCCACAAGCTGCCTGTATTCCCCCTCTTCTCGCCCTTTCATGCAGGCCACCATGGCTGAATCATCTGAAAACCTCTGCATATGGCAGGTCGAGGTGTTATGGCAGAAGTCAGACATATACAGCGTGAATAGAGCAGGAGACAGTACAGTTCCTTGCCTTGCGGTGCCCCAACACTGCAGGTGAGGGGAACTGGATATGGCTCCCCCCCTTGCAAACATATTGAATGAAGATCTTGATTTGCTAAGGATTTTCCTTTTTTTATATAGATATCTTTTTCTTTTTATTACTAAATTTGTTATCGTATTCTATCCATTTCAGCAATCCGAGTTCTTTACCCAATTTTAACCCTAACCCAAACCATTTCTTGAGGGTATATAATGTAATTGGATTTAGATCTAAATGCTCTTTAACAGTGGCTAGGATCTCACTTTCCCCATACATGTTTAAATTGGGAATTTGGGTGCAAAAATATCTTTCCACCAGGCAACATATATGTGTTGGACCAGTACACTAAGCGATGTGTTTGGGCAGCTCTAAAGTATTCTTTTAGATTATACAAGGCTTCTCCCCCTTTTGCATTGGGCAGCTGTAAAGTGTGGTAGTGTATTCTTGGTTGGTTTATGGGATATAAGTTTATCCCATTTTTGGAATTGTGATTGTGGTATGTCTACTGGTAGAGCTAAAAACAAGGGAAGGAGGCGTGGCAGTATATTCCTTTTTATAACATTTATTCTTTCACTTAATCCTAGCATATATGTGGACCATGTTTCTATGTCTTTCCTGATATTGACATTTGAACGTTCATAGTTACCTTGATACGGTTTTGCTGGGTCTTTAGGTATATTCACCCCCAAGTACACAAGTATTTTGGCTTCCCGTTTTATTTTCCATTTCTTTAAGCCTTGATACCTGAAGACTGGATCAAATCTATCAAAAACCTTAATCAAATAACCAAATGATTTGACTGGATCCAATAAATATACCATAATATCATCTGCGAACAGGCCAATACTATTTTCCCTTACCGCTGATGTCTATTCCTGTTATCCGAGTGTCCTGTCTCACCATTTGGGCTAGTGGTTCGATATACAGTAAAGGGCAAAGAGTACAGGACTAAGACAACAGCCCTGTCTAGTTCCCCTTCCTAGATTGAATTTATTAGTAAAGGAGTTGTTGATTTGAATTCTACATGTAGGTTTGTAATTGAAAGAACTGATACACATTTGATTTTTCCTTAAATCCAAATTTCTTTAATGTTAGTGTCAAAATGTGGTGTGACTAGAGTGGCCTGGTTAACATAGGAGGCAGATGACCTTAAAGTTCAGGAACAGGTTTTTATTTGCAGCTCATGCACCTTGGCTGCATAGCTCACACACACTCATGCTCCTTCACACTGAGCTCCTTACCTTTAGTGGGCTCCAGTTAATTGACTGTCCACACCCAGGAAGGAAGCCACTTTAACCAAACAATAAAGAAAATATACAATAAAAGATAGAAATGTCTTGGAAATATGCAGTTAAAGTCCTGTAAACAAAGACAAGCATAAATAAAGAAACAACTCAATTACAGCCAAAAGGTATACAAACAAATCCTTTACACTTCCTATGCCCAACTCTGAAACAGGAAGTGAAGGACTTGGCTACCATTTTGTTCATTGGGCACCAGGAAGAGAGGGTGAGAATTATAACAAAATCAATAAACAGGTCTTAACATTTGTTGTTTTTTTAATCATGATGTGCCTACAAGTGATGAGCTATTACAGACAGGTGACAAGTGAATACAACTACTTTGTCAATCCGGGCTCAAAACGAGCAGCGAGAAAACCGGGTCGACATTCTGGAGAAAAGACTGGACGATGTGGAACAGCAAGTAAGGATGAATAATGTCATTCTCACTGGAGTACCAATCAAGCCTCGAGCGAAACTGGCAGCAGGAGCTAGCACTGCTAAAGCTAGCGCTAGTGTAGCTACCAGTGCTAAAACAGAGATCGGTGGAGAGACTCTGGAACAGCAAATACATTCATTTCTCACATCTAAAGGGATTTCCCTGGATCTCAATACCATCGAGACCTGCCACCTGCTCCCCAGGAGAAAGGAGACGGATAAACCAGCGATCCTCATCAGGTTTGTGAATCACAAACACAAGCTAGCTTTGATGACCCAAAGGAAACACCTGAAAGGTTCGGCTGCTTCTCTTAACGACCATCTGACCAGAAGGAATGCTGAAATCTCAAAACATGCACGGCTTCTCAGGAAGCAGAAGCAGATTGAGAACACTTGGGTTAAAGGCTGCAGGATTTACGTCAAACCGCTCGGTCCAGAGGACCGGTCCAAGGTTCTGGTTGTGAACACCATGAAAGACTTTGAAAAGTTTTTGATCACGGTCGTCTGAAACAACATGAAGTGATAAACCAAAGAGCCAAATAATTTCAAGAAATATCACGCCTGGATTCCTCACTTTCTCTTTATGTCTGACATCACCTGAATAACAGCAGAGAGTTCTGACCTGCAGACAACTTGACCTCAACTTTCACCACAGCTGATATATGCTGAAGTAGGATATGGACCTGAATCTAATGTCTGCAGACATAACATGGAAGAGAACTATTAACTGTTTTGAACCCAGAAGATCAGCTGTTATTCAGCAGAAGAAATACCAACCTTGGACAATCGACAGTTTATGGACCCTTTTTATTTTTCCCCTTACAGCATTACTTAAATATATAAAAAAGAAAAAAATATATATTAAAAAAGTAAAACAAATGATTAATCACTTATTGAAAATTGTTAAATTGATTGACTTTTAATGATATTACTTCACTTGCTCCAAAAATTGATAAATTGATTCTAAAATCTTTCCTAATGTAGCATAATTTTGCACATGTTTTTAAATTTTGATACTTGATGAAATTGTGCTATGAAAATTCCTGAAACAGTGTTGTGTCTACTTTACTGATATAGTATTATGTTTTAATCATATGAATGACTTTTATAAGTAACTTAATCTGCATATATGTCAGATGACTGATCTGCATTTGCCATGTTGATTTGTAAAATAGTTATTTTGGACGTAATACTTAAGTAATCCATCTTTGGCATGTGCTTTATCGATACCTTATGATTCTTAATTCTGTCTGATAAAACCTAAGAACCGGATATTGATGTAATAAAATGGTTATAGTATAACGGGGTGGGATTATATAAGTTCGCTTCCTTCCACTCCCTTTCAAGCAATATTTATTAATATGTCTAATTATCCTAGGTTTGATAAGTTACTGTATGAATGTATAACTGATGATTATATTGCTTTTGTGTATTATTTCTACTTAATTGCTTGAAATAAACCATTTCAAATCAAAAAAGCAAACCCCACCAACTCCTCAGAGTCACAGGACAAAAAGGCTACCACTATGTATGTACTTGTACTTGAAAACAAAATAGCTGGAGAGATAAATACTAGCTTTAGTGTCTTTCATCCTATGAATCCACTGCAAAGCATGATTGCTCATCTCAAGAAAAACGATTTACCGATGAGGTAATATTTTATAGAACAAGAGCAATGGTCGAATAGCCCATCTCTCTTGGAAACATATTCCTGCTGAAATTGACTGCACTGGAAATTGACCCCCCTCTGGCCAATTCATTAACACACACCCAATCCTACTCCAGATACATCTGTTTGAACTGTAAACGGAAGAGTGAAATCTGGACATTGCAAGACGGGTTCTTGACATAGACGGAGGTCTTTAAGTCATTAAATGCTTTTACAGACTCAGGGGTCCGCCTCACTTCCACTGGGCTGGATTTGTGAATCATGTCAGTGAGAATGGCTGATCTTGATAAAAAGTCAGGAATAAACCAGCAGTACAAACCCACTAACCCCAAAAATGATCTAAGCCAGGGGTGTCGAAAAAAATGGCCCACGGGGTGTCGAAAAAAATGGCCCACGGGCCGTATCCGGACCGCCAGGTGGTTTAGCCCGGCCCACACATGAAGACTAAAAATCACAAGGGTATTTAAAAAGAAAGCAAGTTTCTAGTCCATTCCTGTGGCAAGTTATGATTTTTTAATGAAATAACCGAATTGCGCAATTCCGCCACTAGGGGGAGCAAAGGAAAAAGCAAAACAGGTGAAACAACATAACTCTGCATGTGCCAAAAACAAATCCTAACAGCTCTGTGTCCGGGTAGGCAGTAGTTTGGTTCCTTGTGAGCCTCACCACTGAAGGATGATTAGACACCCTAATGACCAAAATGTAATTCATCTGGACCGATGAATATGCATCTGGATTTACTGCAGCCGTGACGTCAGTGATGGAGCAGAGACACCTAGCTACCTTATTGCAGAACAGTTGGAGCAAACATCCAATCCATTTTCTGATGGTGAACTTATTGAAAAATGCTGAAGGCTGCAGAAGTCTTGTGCCCCAAAAAAGCAGTCGACCTTAAACGTGAGTCTGTCAAGAATTACGATCAGATCCAACATCTCTGAGGAAACATGGGCAGCCATATGAAGGAATCCAGTCATTTATTGAATTTTCTGTCACTATTGATGAAAGCACCAATCACAGATATGTACAGCTGTGCATATTTATTAAAGGTGTTAAATAGACCATCACAGTGGAGTTTCTGGAGTTGATGGACACAACAACAACTGATGACATAGTCAGCTCTCTAGTTACTGTCCTGGACAATGTTGGAGTGAACTGGTCACATTAAGTAATTTTGGTCACTGATGGCGCTCCATTAAAGTTCAGGAAGAAGGCAGGTGTTGCCACAAAATTCAGGCAGAAACCAGGAAAAGATTCTTATAATTATGAATGATAATAATAATGGACATTTCATTGTGTTTTGCACACTTGAATGACAGTTAATGTGTTTCTGCACAGGATTTGAATCCTGATATTAACGGTCTGGTGAAGTTTCAGGAGAGAAAGGGGTCTTGTCTTGGTTGGATAAAAACTCATACCAGCGGCATATGGCGGCAGCGGCATATGGCGGCAGGAGGGACAGGCGCAATCACGACACTTCTAGTTTACAGTGTACTTTTAAATTTCCTAAAACCCTTATCTGGAATACCTCAAAGGAAAGTGGACAACCGTTTTCGATTGTTATATTCACTACATAATTCGACCAAACGTTCACATCTCAACAGTTCATCCTTTTCTATTAATCCAATGCAGTTTGGTTTCAGAGCTCAGCACTCAACAGAGACAGCTAACTGCTTTTTCATAGAAAACATAAAATCTCTATTAGATAAGGTTGGTGTAGTTGGGCCTGTGTTTCTCGACCTGAAAAAGGCTTTTGACACAATAAATCATAAAAAACTACTGACTAAACTAACCAAATTCAATTTCTCATTGAAAACTATAAAATAGATAGAATCATATTTATCAAATAGATCTCAGTCAGTCAGGATAAATCATCATCATTCCCATCCTCTCCATATCTCTACAGGTGTTCCGCAAGGTTCCATTCTAGGGCCTCTACTTTTCTCTCTCTACATTAATGACCTCCCTTCTGTTTGTTCAAATGTCTTCATTCAGATGTATGCTGATGATACTGTCTTTATGCACATGGCAAGAACACATCTGAGGTGGAAGAGAATTTCACCAGAACGATGGGACATCTTGTAGAATGGTTGGAACAGTCGAGTTTAAGTCTCAATGTAAACAAAACAGTTGAAATGTTATTTTCCAAGACAAACCGGAAAAATATTCTGGCTGATGTTGTTGAAAAATTCGAATATCTTGGCATTTTAATAGATACAACATTCAAATTTAAACCGCAAATCCTGAAGTATGTAACCATGTTAAGTTTAACGTGTCTAATTTTAGATTTATTAGGGCGAATCTGTCACTGCAAGCTGCTACAATGTTCATGAATGCAATGATCTTATCCCACATGACATACTGCCTCACTACCTGGTCGCAGGCAAACAAATCAGCATCAAAACCTCTGGAGTCACTTTACAAACAAACATTTAAAATACTGGATAAAAAAACCATTAAGACATCATCACTGTGACATTTTACAAAAACACAAACTGTTAAGTTGGGAAAACATCACTAAGTATACAAAACTATGCCTGTTTTATAAAATCATCAATGGACTGTCATCCCCTCCACTCAGTCAGTTTGTTAAAATAAGAACATTTTCCCAAAGAGTGACAAGAGGGTCGGTTCGTCAAGACTGTATAGTTCCTCTGCGGAGAAGTGCCTTTAGCCAGAGCGCCTTCTCTGTAACAGCAGCACAAGAGTGGAACTCAGTTCCTCACAATATTAAAGACCTCACCACATTCACTCTGTTTAAAAAGCACCTAAAAAACTGGTTCATATCACAACAAACATGTCTACATTGAACTATTTTAATGTCTGCCCCTCCTTGTCTGTCACCTTTGTGTCTTATATTTGTTTTTTATGTTTCTCACTATGAGCATGTTTCATGTATTTTAGATGACTGTCTATTGTACATGTATATTTTCTATTAATCTATTTAATTCATGCTTCGCACTTTTTAGGTTGACGATTTTAACACCTGTCCGGGGACGACAAATGAATAATAGCCTTTGGGCTAATTCTGGCGCATTGCAGCCATGCTTTTAATGTGCACTGTCCCTGTTAAATAAACGAATAAATAAACTCCAAACTCTTATGTTCACAAATGTTTGCAAGTTTATTTTAGTGTAATTTTGTCATCATTTGGACGTTTACATTTTAGGAAGAAGTTTCATTTTTTTCTATAGCCCTTCTTGAATTTATTATCAGGATTGCTTCAGTGTCAGATTTAAAATATTCAGGCTGTATAAAATTGAATAAACCAATATTTGTTATAAGTGAAATTAATTTTATTTAAGATCCAATGGCCTGTGTGAATGAATGTGTAATAAGAAATGATTAGGCTATCATGTTGGTTGAGGCATGTTTTTCAATTGGGTAAAAAAACAAGAATAAAGCTTTATTTTGTCTTTACACTACTGGTCCGGCCCACTTGAGATCAGACGGGTTGAATGTGGCCCTCGAACCAAAATGAGTTTGACACCCCTGATCTAAGCCTTCTCTTTGTGTTAGGTAGAGGTGCAGCTAAAACTGCATCTACCTTACCCCTCTGAGGGCGAATCCTACCTCCTCCTATTACATAGCCCAAAAATTCAACCTGAGTTTTAGCTATATGACATTTTCTTGCATTTATTACCAGCCCCGCATTCTGAATCCCCTGGAATATGTCTGATAAGTGCCGGACGTGTTCATCGCAAGAACAGCTGAAGACAGCAATGTCATCAGTGTAGGCCACTGCATAGTCCTCTGCTCCTCTCAACACTTCATCCACCAACCTCTGAAATGTTGCTGGTGCTCCGTGCACACCAAATAGCATTACTCTGAACCTGAACAGGGCCGCTAGGTACTCACTCAGAATGTGGTCAATCTTTTGAGTCTTCCCATTCTGGGAAATGCAACATTTCTCACAACTTTGGACCTTTGTAAAGGGTACTGGCAAGCAGGGCCGGCCCTGGTCTTCTGGGGGCCCTAAGCGAAATTTTATTTGTGGGCCCTCTAACTGATCAGCAGCACCAAATAAACACAACTGTTGTTGTAATATAAATGACATCTCTCCATTAATACATTTGTGAATTGTTGTTGCTGCCGAAGAATTGAATACAGTATGTTGCCTGCATGTTGGATGCACATTTAGTGGTGCACAACAAATTTTAAATGCAAAGAAATAAATATGAATGACAAGTGTATATAGATATATAAATATATATTTTTTAATGTAACATTAGGCACTCAACAAATTACATTCCCAAAACTCCAACTTTTAAAAACAGCAACTTAACAGAAAATCAAATAACAATAAAACAATCCAACATAAAGAACACAACAGCTCAATGAGGGGATTTTGGAAAGTCATTGTCTTTATCAGTCCGAAAAGGACCCCTCTGCACCAAATCCATTCTTACTGGATCAGAGACTGTGGTTGGTCATTCAGCTGGACCAATTAGGATTGGAGGAAGGTGGAATTTTGGATCCAGTGAGCTCCTTTTTCATACACGCCTCTCTTGCAGCCTCTGGAACATCAGAGACAGAACTTCAATAAAAGCAAACAGTGAAAAGTAAAACAGTCAAATGTTTCCCTTTCAACAGTAGAAGTGGGGACAGGAGTTTCTTCTGCAGCTAAAAAACAAGAATTATTATTATAGAATAATCACTGATAAAGCCAATAAAATATCTAGAGCAGAATATTAATAATGGCTCATTTAAAATCTGTGTGCAGGTTTTTCACAATTTCATGATCTTTTTATACATTAATGAGAGATTTATTGTTTGATTATTTGCACGAGGTGATATTTATTAATTTAATTATGAAGAACTTGGGACTCCATTCTCTTCAGCTGCTGTTTAAAAATATAAGGGTTTATGCAGACACTGTTTTTTTATTACTTTACATGCTATAAAATTACCTGAGATTACATCCTTAGTGATGACAAGAACATCTTGGGATGTGGACGCTGCACCTCCTCCAATACGTTTTGAGAGCAGAAGAAACTGTCGGCTGAGACGGAAGTGTGCAAAACATCATCATCATGTAGAATCAAAACTGCAAAATACAAATAAGAAATAAATGTACCCATTTATAAATAATAAATGTGAACACTAATTTGAGTATAAATGGAAATATAAGCATTTATACACGTCTTTATCAATTATTTTACGTTCATGATTTTAAAATTAGTACATTTATTTTGTTTATCATTAATAAATGAGAACATTACCGTGAGACTTGTTCGCTGTGGCGATCCCTGATGGGAGAAGCCAAAAGAGGAAGAAGAAGATTTCCTATGTATTTGGCAGTTTTGATTCTCCATATTTCATGCCAATGGAAGATTTTAAGACACAGATCAATGTTAAAAAGTAAGTCAGACTACCTGACCTGCTATAATAAACAGAAGTTTTTTTAATGACATAAACCGGAAAATGCAGAACGCACTAAATATGGGTTGGCAAAACAATTAAACAATATGATTATAACATGAGTTAAAACATTTTTCAGCCACCATAATCATTATTTACTTTTCTTTGCTATTAGCCGTTTTGGAAGGTCATGTCCGACCTCATGATCTTGGAAACTTGGATATCAGAATTATTTTCGAGTTTTCCATTGGAAATGACGGGGTTGTTTATGTGCAATCTTCACCTCGGATCGATTAGTAGTTGACGTAAATTGCGCAGCTGCACCGAAAGGCAGGATAATGTATAAATACGGCCCCAACATCCTCCAAACTTACCTTGTGATTGATGTTGAAGTTCATATTTTTTCAGCTCTTAATGGTGGATAAAGTATCTTTTTTCATGAAGTTGTCTTGTCGCTTTGATCAGTGTGATAAAATGTGCTCGTTTTTGTCTTTTTCCCAACTTTATTGAAACAAAATGCGCTCGTAAATGCACACTGTGTATGGCTCAGATGGAATGATGTTGACCAATCGTTGCTAAGAGGGGCGTGACGCCCTTATTTGGGTTGCCAGATCGGTTCAGGTGTGATGAAGGGGGGATCACAAAAGTGCAGGCAAGTTTCTTTTGCACAACATTCAGAGCGCACGTTGGTACGGAAATTTTATCAAATGGGTTGCCAGATTTGGGTCTTTCTTTATTTCATTTTTTTCGCCACTTCGGGGCCCTGGTGATGACGGGGGCCCTACGCGGCTGCGTAATTCGCGTATAGGGAGGGCCGGCCATGCTGGCAAGTACCCTTACAAGAGGTATTTGCCAGACCTTTTACAAAGGTCCAAAGTTGTGAGAAATATTGCATTTCCCAGGCGTTCAATTAGTTCATCCACCCTAGGCATAGGATAGGAGTCAAAAGCAGAAACAGCGTTTAACTTTGAAAAGTTAACACAAAACTTGAGATTTACTGGAGGGACGAGTTCATAGGTTACAGGGCCAGTTTTCTTTGTCGCCTTGTTGGGACCTTGCCACCAGAAGGCTGCTTTCGTATGTAGGTAACATCAACAGAACCTTTTAGCCTTCCTCTCCTCCTGGAAGCTTTGTCAAAGTGATGTTTCTGCTTCTGTAGAACTTGTGTTATCTGGGCAGTGGCTAATGCTTGAGACCTGTCAAGTTTGTCTCTCATGTTCAGAACATAGGACAGCTCACCACTCTTTTGCTGTGGGACAGGACCCTCCCAGGTTCCTTCAGAACAAAGAGCCCTCGCACTGCGTGTCCATACATCAGTTGAAAGGGTGAAAAACCTGTGGATGCCTGAGGAACCTCTCTGTAGGCAAACATCAAAAATGGAAGCCATTGACCCCAGTCCAAGCCAGTGTAATTGGCAAACCATCTTAACATAGACTTCAGTGTCTTTTTGAAGCGCTCCACAAGGCCGTGGGGATAGTTTGGGGATAGTTAGGACTAGTCTTAACTCCTCGATTTCAGAGCAGCCTGTAGACATCCTTTAACAGATTTGAGGGGAAGTTGGTGCCCTGATCTGTTTGATCTGATGTGGAACTCCAACTCTGGAAAACAGTTGAATGAGGCAGTTGACTATTTGGCGGGCTTTAATCCTTTTTCAAAGGAAACGCTTCTGGGTACCTTGTGGCATAGTCACACATTACTAGGATGTATTTATGACCCCCACGACAAGCGGGCCTACAACGTCCATAGCCATATGAGAAAAAGGTACATCTATGAAGGGCATAGGAATAAGTGGCGCTCTTTCCTCATTTCCAACTGGTGCCGTCAACTGACATTCAGGACAAGACTGAGACTGACACATCTTCACTGTATCTGCATACTGATTTGGCCAGTAAAAACATGGAACTGTACGTGAGAACATTTTCATTTGTCGTAAGTGCCTTGCCCAGGGAATTGAATGACTTAGTTTGAGGATTGTAGGCCTCAACTCTGAGGAACAACTAACTGATCTCCGATTCGACTGCAGCAAACAAATCCAAATCTTTTACACTTCCTATACCTAACACTCTTAAACAGGTATTGAAGGCCTTGACTACCATTGTTCATTGAGCATTAGAAAGAGAAGGTGAAATTGTCCAATTGACCGTATCAAATGCCTATTCGGTATGTAAACTTATTTATTTAATTATTTATTTTTAATCTAAACTTATTTTGTTAAAGTAAAATATGTCCAACACAAGAGGCCCTCAGCTCTCATCTGTCTGCCCAGCTGTTGGACAGGACAAGTTAAAGAAAAAAAAAACCTTGGTGCTAAGGCTCGATGGGCTCTCTGAATCTGAAGATGAAAACTCCTCTTTAAGCCATTTGTTAATAAAAGTATCCGTCCGTTGCCTCTGCTTCCTCTTAGATACCTTAGATTCGCAGGTTACTCCGTCTTGATCTCTATTCCAGGTCATCCAACTTTTTCTCCATCCTTTTCCGGTCTTTCATTATATCACACGGCACACTATTCGCTTCATAGCTCCGCGCTTCCATCTCTTCCGCGCTGCACTGCAGCGGCTCTCCCTTCTCTGTTTGTATCATGTAAAAGTTCGGATAGATATCCTCCCTGAATTCAGATAACTTGTCACTCATTTGAGCCATGATGTCATCTTTAAATGTTTTCAAGTCAGCCTTCATTTTGTTATGCAAACTCTGGATTTGTTGTTTGTTATTTGTTGTTATTTGTTGATTTGTCCATCTAGGCTACTCTAAGTTAGCCATGTTAGCTTCGGGTGCTAGCATGACCTCCTTCTCGTTGTCCTTTCCCCTCTCTTTACTGTGTAGTTGGGTTCTTTTACTTTTTTGAAAGACCCCGCTCATATTTTTGCTTTCTACTTTTTATTCTGTTGCGCTCCTCGAGTTTTCGGCAAGGTTTACTCTTATTTTGGAGCTGGTATGTGGGAGCTGTCTTTTCACGCCTCCATGTGTTGCAATGCTCACCTGAAAATCAAGGATTTTACTTTTGGCAACCAAAAAGACTGTGACGAAGAAATAGCACAAAGTGGACCATCTTGGAAAGGTTGAATGGGTGGAGATCACTAAGGACCATTTACTCAAACTTAAACACTATCAACAAAAAATTGGGAACATTTGTTGCAAATATTGAAACCTACTAAGAATATTTGTACATCTAGAGCTTTGTATGAAACAAAAAACAGCAACTGTAACTGTGTATTTTTGTTTGTTTGTTTTGCTCTATGTATGTACATGATAATATAAGTTAAGTTAAAAGATAAGTTAAAAAAAGAAAAAATGACACTGATCACACGTGCATCTGTGCCCAACAGTTCGAGAGCCAGACTTCCTTTGGTTCCATGTATCCTACCCGCATTGAGGGGTAAGACTTTACTTTAGTCTTTCAAGTCTCCAGTCTTTGTGATTTATGCTGGTTTTTAAATTCTGCATCTCTGTCTTAGTGCCACCAGGTTGTTTTGTGATGTCTACAACCCTCAAAGTAAAACGTATTGTAAACGGCTGCAGGTTCTTTGTCCAGAACATTCCAGAGATCCAAAGGTAGGTCCTCTATTAGGTAATTTCACCCCTGATTTAAGTTAAAACCTCTGGAGTCACAGTTTACTGTCCACCAGATCCAATTAGATGAAGTATGTGGCTTTCCTTTGGTCAAAGACGTGTTTGAGCCCACTGGAGAGTTCTGCCGGGTTTCTAAAAGGAAGTGCAACAAGCATTACTGCTGGGAGAAACTGCGGCGGGCTGAAGTGGACCTTGAGAGAGTCAGAGTGGTAACTGAGTCTGAGTCTGCATCCTTCAGAGCAGCTGTAGAACACAAGCCTAACTGTCTGTCTGTCTTTCTGTCAGTGGTATAAGCTGGATGAGCTCTTTGAGCAGGAGAGAAATCTGAGGACAGCCATGACCAATCGAGCAGGTTTGTTGGCTTTGATGCTTCACCAGACCATACAGCACGACCCGATTACTACCGACCTGCGCTCGGGCAAAGACCGATAGATGAGCAAGTCCCAGAGATGCACCAACCTTCTTCAAGCCTCCAGCATGTAGTAGTTGTAGTAAGACTGTAATTAGATTAGTTTTAGTTAACCAAGTTAACAAGGAGTTTCTTTCACCATCTCCAATAAAATATTGGAAAAATGCTAGGTCTGGAACAGGATCTAAATCTACACTTGTGTCTCAATCTGGGTGTAGATCTTTCTTTATGATGGTTTTGTTGTGACTTAGCTTCAGAGCTCGATTTGTTCTGAATTAAAATATGGGAATTAGATTTTGGTCTTAGCATTCTAAATCTAAGGATTACCCCAGCATGCAGAAAAATCGCATCCTGTGTTCTTTCAGCATAAGTGTTGCGACACAGAAAAGACAAGGCACCCAAACTGGGCAGCACCTTTGACTGGACTTGTCATTGGACCTGGGTAATTGGCTGAGCAACAACAGTGACACAGGGTTGTCACTACGCTGTCAACAATTAAATTAAATATTCTAAGATGTTGTAAACCTGTTTTAAGATCTTTTCTGTTTCTGTTTCCAAATAAATCCCTGAGTTTGTGTTACCATTTCTGCTGTTCAAACAGAAGTTCTATTAAAACTGTGACTGCTGATGCTGCCTATGGGAGGCCTTGTTCTGTCAGAACCACCAGGTAAGATGCAGAGGGTTTGATTGCTCCAGCTATTCGTACAGTCTCCAAGGGGTCAGACCGCAAAGTGAAGTCAGAACTCTTTTTCTGCATATTGACTGGTTGATTGACTGACATTAATCCAGTTCCTTCTGTGTGGAAGACTCCAATCAATTATGTTGATCCATCAACAAAAGAAAATAAATGTTTATTTAGGGGCTGAATGGTGGTGCAGTGGATAGCGCTCTTGCCTTTCAGTGAGAAGGCTCTGGCTCAAATCCTGGCTGGGACTTCTCACCGTAAGGCCTCCATGTTCTCCCTTTTCATCATGGGTTTTTTCTCTGGGCATTCTGGCTTCTTCCCACATTCCAAAGACACTATTCATAGGTCAACAGTGTCTCTTTTAGTGTGCATGGGACTGTTTATGTGCCCTGCAACAGCCTGGCAACCTGTCATTATGTTCGGAAGTACCACCCATTTAGTGTTATTAAAAAAAACCACAATGTTGCATCGAACAGCCTTTGGGTTGTGACTAGTGATGTGCACATGAAGCTTCATGAAGCGTTGAAGCTTCTCATCAAATTCGGTCACTCCAGTGAAATTCTTCATAGGGCTTCTTTTGCTCAAGTAGGACATCTAGTTGACACAAAAAATATGTCTGAATCCAAATTCTTCCCCTACCCCTACGGCTTCACCCTAAGCCTCCATTTATATGGGCATTTGGAGAAGGGTTATCCGGAATAGTTTTTTTAAGGTCTAAACCGCAGAGGGGAAGCGCTTTTCTGCACATGGATGTGCTTTGAAGAACAGAAGTTTACATTTAAATGTAAGTAATGACTTTTTGTTTTAGCATGACCTTTTTATAAAACTGATGTTATGCATTTTCAGAGAGCTACCAGCTACGCACTAATGTAGCTGACCAACGACGATTGATGACGTTATCAACTGGGAGTAACGTCTGAATTCGAAGACACTATTTTTCTATTGTTTTCCATTTGGAGGGCTAAATGTAGGGGAAGGGAGAAGCCACTGGGGTAGGGGAGGAATTTGGATTTGGCTTACCAGTTGAATTTAAAGTACGGAATTTTGAAAAAAGCCTATGAATATACATGTCAGCAAAATAAAGACGTTTACAGAACAGGTGAATTCCTGTGTACTGTTTTGGGTTGCCCCCTAGTGATGATTTGTAGGTTCTGTTTTTTTGCAGGTTGGCTGTGGCCTTTTCCTAATTGGTCACAGCTGCCTGCCTTTATCTACTATAGCTTCCTTATTTAAGGACGGTCCATTTGGTGTTTGGTGTTGAAACGTCTTATCTGCGGTCTCATATGTTTGTCATTTCGAGTAAATCCTTGAAACCTTGTGGATGTGTTTGAGTCTTCCTGCTCCTGGGTTTATCTTCCCTGACTAACCGTAACATTACACTCCAACCATGTCAAACTGAGGAAACTCAAAACAAAGTGGTCTGAGGAGCCAAGCTGTGCAGTTTGTTTCAAGCTTTTAGCACTGTTTGACCTGACCACGCCACTGAGCTCCGCCAACTTCGGCAAGAGGCCCGCAGCATTGCGGATTACGCTGTGGAATTCCGGACTTTGGCTGCCAGCATCCACTGGTCGGATGAAGTGCTGATGTGCGTTTTTTTCAAAGTCTCTCAGGTGCACTCAAAGACGACCTGGCGGCGAGAGAGGTTCCACAACTAGCTGGAAAAGCTGATCGATCTGGCTGTCCGTGTCGAAAAGAACGCCTCTGTGTTTTCCTGAGCAGAGCAGCCCAACTCGTAGCTTCTGTTTGCAGGCAGGGGATGGTGCTTTGTTACAGTGTGCGCAATGGAGGAGGCTTCAGACCGCAGTCCGTTCGCCTGTTCTGCGTGAGTGGGCTGCTGGACTCAGGAGAACTGTGTCTCTTGGGAGATTTGTATCTCCAAGCAGTGGAGCGGCTTTGGAATGGGAGGAGGCGGCTTTGGAATGAACAATCCTAAGAAACCGTGCAAACAATTGTGAATTTGTGTTACCAGTCGGGTCCAGACAAAATGCAGCCTGATGTTAATCCAGTGTAAATTCTTCCACCTCTAAATGTTGTTAGCACGTATTACCTAATCCTAACCCTTCTTTTGGGTCAGTTCGGCCAAGTATGAAGCACTGGCTGCACAGATTTAAAAAAACGATAAGCAAACAGGCACATAGTAATAATCATAACAATAATCAAAGCCTGTTTAGAAGATCATCTTGCTCTATGTCAGGGCTTTGTTTACAAGGGGTCCTCCAAGTTATTTTTCCATGTTGTGACGTCATTAGGCTACTGTGGCCTGAGACTTATGATTACGTCACACCATAGAACTTTTTTTAACCAATGGCCCCCGGAGGGCTCCGTATCAGAGCCTCCAGTTCTCCGTCCTTTTTTTAATTATATTTCTCCGTAACTGAGTTCCTGCACACACAACATTCAGGACCAACCTCGAATGTCAGCTGCGCCTTGTCCATGTTGGTGATGTGGCTGGGATGGATGTGTTTGTTGGCGATCTTTTTACTGCAGTATGAGCAGGAGATGAACAACTTTTCTAGTATTTCACTGGAAGATGCTGCACCACCGTAATCCTTGCCCAGATGAAAAGATGACGGCATTTCATAAAACGAAAACAAAAGTTTAATCTGTAAGTGTTACGGCCCTCAGTCGAATGGTGACTGCAGAGAAGCCATCAGGTTGGTTTGGATGGATCGTTAATTCATAATTCATTCGAGTCGCCTTTTTTCCGCAGAAACTCAGCTGCGTCATCTTGACTTGTCCGAGTTCGTTTTCCAGCTTCTTCCACTTGTGAACTATTCATCTTGAATTCTCTGAGAACTGCTCCCATGTTCCTCTGTAGCTGATAGCTTGTAGTTTAAAATGTACTTCAGAGATGTTGTAAACAATGTTGTTCACTCCACTTCACACTTCCCTCCCCGTTCTCATTCCTTCTTCTACGTACCACAACAACACATTAGGCCTAATGCCTCATAGGGAGCCCCCTACAGTTTGGAGAAAATTTAACACATGTCAGTGCGCCTTATGGTCGTGACAATATGGTCCACCAAAATAAACACAAATACAAGAGAAATTATTAAAAAAACACTTAAAGAAGAGAAGTAATAAATAGAAGAGTTAAAATATGAAAACATCTAAAATATGAATATAAATCAAAATGCAGAAAAAGTGGGAAAAAAGTCTGAAACACCTAAAATATAAATTTAAATAAGTTAAGATGTACAACTTGAGCATTAAACAAATAAATATGTGATAAATTATAATATAAAATATTGTCATGATCAGATCACGAGACGAACGCAGATGCTGTAGCCCGGAAAGAAGAAGCAGGTGAGTTAAAAGTAGGTAATGGGTTTTATTTTGAAGGAGCCAGCGGATCCAGTGGAAGTAGCGTAGAGAGGATGGATGAAAGGAGCCGTTGGCGTGGTGGTGGCTAGGCAAGGCAGAGGCAGAGGCGGCTCCGGGTATCTAAACAGAGACCTGGCTGGAGGTACCCTGCTATGGCGTGGTTGTAGTTCTTGAGGTGGCGTGGCTTGGAGTTCTTGAAGGGCGTCAAGGTGTGCAGCTTCTGCTCAGGAGGATGAAAAGCTCCGGTGTCACTCGTGGAAGGCGAAACCTGAGGCAACACAAAACAAGGTAAGCGTGGTTTGAGGTAAGGGGGCCAGGCGTAGCTGAGAGTGAAGTTAAGCACCATCAGTGTTAACGGACTGGCGAAGAAAGCTTGAGGTGGGTCTCCTTATGAAGCAGGCGGGGTGATGAGCAGATTGGACACAGCTGAGAGTCAGGAGCAGAGCTGGGAGGGGGAGGAGTCTGAAAGGTCACCATGACTTAAATAGATCCATCCATCCATCCATCCATCTTCCTCCGCTTATCCGGGACCGGGTCGCGGGGACAGCAGCCCAGAAGCCCAGACTTCCCTCACCCCAGCCACTTCCTCCAGCTCCTCTGGGGGGACCCCGAGACGTTCCCAGGCCAGCTGAGAGACGTAGTCTCTCCGGCGTGTCCTGGGTCTTCCCCGGGGCCTCCGCCCAGTGGGACATGCCCGGAACACCTCTCCAGGGAGGCGTCCAGGAGGCATCCAGACTAGATGCCCGAGCCACCTCAACTGGCTCCTTTCGATGTGGAGGAGAAGCGGTTCTACTCCGAGCTCTCCGCGGGTGACCGAGCTTCTCACCCTGTCTCTAAGGGAGCGCCCAGCCACCCTGCGGAGGAAGCTCATTTCAGCCGCTTGTATTCGGGACCTCGTTCTTTCGGTCATGACCCATAGCTCATGACCATAGGTGAGTACTGGAACGTAGATCGACCGGTGAATTGAGAGCTTTGCTTTTCGGCTCAGCTCTCTCTTCACCACGACGGACCGATAGAGCGACCGCATAACTACGGACGCCGCTCCGATCCGCCTGTCAATCTCACGCTCCGATCTTCCCTCACTCGTGAACAAGACCCCAAGGTATTTAAACTCCTCCACCTGGGGCAACGACACTCCACCCACCGAGAGATGGCACACTACCTTTCTCCGGACTTAAATAGATGTGTTCTTAATTTCCTTTCAAAAACCTAGACAGTGGATGAGGCCCTCACATCCTCAGGCAGGCTTTTCCACAGACGAGGCCCGTAGATTTTAAACAAGGCCTCGCCGTGGATTTTTGTTTTGACCCTAGGGACCTTTAGCAGCCCTAGGCCTGAGGATCTAAGGGCTTGAGGAGTTTCATAAGCTAAAATCAAATCTGATATAAAAGAAGGACCAAAACCATGAACACTCTTATAAACTATTAAAATAATCTTAAAATCAATCCTAAAGCTGTCAGGGAGTCAGAGAAGAGATTTAAAGATCGGTGTGCTGTGCTCCCTCTTCCTGGTTCTCGTTAAAAGGCGTGTGTCATGGTGTCTTTTCTCCTCAAGAGCAGTCTGATTCTCGCCTGCAATTCTAGCCTCCAGCCATGTCACAACTCCAGCCAAGTCAAGATCCCCAAGCCAAGATCCCGTTTGCCACGCCACAACTCCAAGCCATTGCTCCAGGTCGCCACTCCAGTATCATCTCGCCGTTGGACAATCTCCAATATACTCACCCTCGGATCCTCGTCCAGGAAAATAAATTCCTTTATTCGCCATCTAACTCTCCTGTTTCTTTCCGGGTTCCAGCGTCTGGGTCTGTCCCGCCAAGCAGATCATGACTGTGTGCAGTGTTCTGGACTAGCTGCATGCGATTAACAGTGGTTTTCTTTCAACCAAAAAGGAGGGTATTAC
The DNA here is from genome assembly GCA_037389245.1 of Oryzias sinensis. NCBI lineage: Eukaryota > Metazoa > Chordata > Actinopteri > Beloniformes > Adrianichthyidae > Oryzias > Oryzias sinensis. The sequence continues at coordinate 32,713,845 of CM074492.1, read as the reverse complement.
AGTGATACCGTGGTGCAGCGGTAGGGCCGTGGTGCAGCGGCAGGGCAGTCGACCCATGATCGTAAGATTGCAGGTTCGAATCCCAATCCTTGCACGCCCATGTGTCGAAGTGTCCTTGGGCAAGACACTGAACCCCACCTTGCCTCTGGTGGGAGGTTGGCACCTTTGGGCCTTCGTAAGAAGGTAGAAAGCGCTATATAAGTATACGCCATTTACCATTTACCATCTATTCTTGATGTGATAAAAGCATGAATTAAGACTTCAGCCATGACTCTAGGGAGAAATGGTCTCACTTGGGTGATATTCCTCAGTTACTTTCTTCATATGTTGGTCAAAGCTAAGATCTGGATCTAGAATCACACCAAGGTTTCTTACTATATCACATACAGGGCTTTATCCCTCTCAGCTATGACCAAGACTTTTTTTTGTCTTCTATTTTGTTTCTGAGCTACAAAAAGTTCTCTCCCATCCACATTTTATTATCTGAAATACAGTTTAAAAATCTTTCCAAAAAAACACAATTTACACACTGAACCACAACTGGTTGGTTAAAACACAGACAAAGGACAGGCTAACATAAATCCTCCTGAGACCCAGCCCAGTCATTTATGTCCGGTATAATGGACAATTTGTTTACCTGTTTATTCTTAAGGAATTAAGAGATACCTTTCCAAATCCTACTCTACTCTGTAGAGGACATCCTGGGCTTTCCAGTGATGTGTCATGTGATGAGTTTGCATGCTGGGATCTTTAAGTTTTACCTCTACCAAGATGGCTACCATAATATTTACCTATTTTTATGGAAAGGTGAAAAGCAAGTCAAATATTCTGCATCTATTCCTTTTTTACCATTATAATTATATATATTATTGGTCATAAACATGTTAGGAACAAAATTTTTAGATCTGAAAACAATTTCATGGTTTCTGTTTTAAAACAGCAGGCATTTAATGAATGTCCACTGTAGAGGACACCGGGACCATTTTAATGTATTTAATGACTGCACATGATATTTGGAGAAAAAAGTGAAGCAGAGAGGATTCTGTACCAGATAGTTGGAGAAGATTCAGATTAGGAGCTTTCGGATGATGAAAATGGATGAGATTCAGAAAAAATAACTTGTTTTTATAAATAACTTGATTTGTTTGTGTTTTTTAAACAACCATCATAACACTTTTACACCTGTGCTACCAGGACGCCCTGCCTTTCAAGATGACCCCAAAGTTTGTGAATACTGGTGTCCAATCCTGTACTTTTCACATTACATTGATAACATTTTCGACGATCTGTTTTTGATCTAGTTCCAACTACCGTGGAATCACATTCCTCTGCCTCCCTGGGAAAGTCTATACCAGGGTAGTGGAGAAGAGAGTCCGTCCTATAGTCGAACCTCAGACCCAGGAACAACAGTTAGGTTTCCGTCCTGGTTGTGGAACAGTGGACCAGCTCTATACCCTATCTATGGTGCTGGAGGGATTGCGGGAGTTCGCTCATCCAGTCCATATGTGTTTTGTGGATTTGGAGAAGGTGTTCGACCGCGTCCCCCATATCCTTTGGAGGGTGCTATGGGATTATGGGGTCTGGGGAGCCTTACTTAGGGCTGTCCGGTCTCTGCATGACCTACATGACCTTCTTTTCTTGTGTTGGACATATTTTACTTTACAACAGGGGTTATTAATCTTCTGACAAACCAGAGGTATGTCTGAATAAACCCCTTTTGGAATCGAGGCCAAACTTTATTCATTTGAATTGTTTTTGAAATTCTTTTGTGTTGGACCGGACGGAAAAGGAAAGAAGGGAAGAAGAGAGAGGGATATTAGAAAGGGGGGGATAGGAGGGTGATAATAGGAGGGGGGTAAAACCATGAAGCAGCATAAAGCAACAAGTTACTGGGTGTTTATCATTACGGTAAGGTACAGATAGAATACAAATCTCAAAGAAGCGGGGCCTGTTCACACACACTCAAATGCTATAAACACACCTGTTAGCTGCAAAAATGTCCACATGTCAACATGTACACAATACAGATATTGTGTGCATACTCATGCCTTCAAACCAACTATTGTGAGATATTTCATTCATTCACTATGACCTGTGCTCAGGTGAGTGTTTATGTTCTTCTAAAATGGATGATGGAATGTGAAAAGAAGGAGGGGGAGCAACCAGCCACTACCACACCCAGACCCCTGCCGCGGCAGCCAGAAGCCCCCAACGCCACTCGGCAGCAGGCAGAGAACAACCGCCCCCCGGGCGATCACACCCGCCACCCAGGCCAGGGCTGTGGGCCCCACCCGGGAGGGTTGCCCACAGCCCCAGACGGGCACCCCATCACCACCCAGGGGGTCCGGGCATCCCCCCGCCCCAACCCCAGGTACGAGCCAGGACCCCCCAAGGGAGACACGCTCCGCACTCCAGGCAGCCACCCACCAGGCCCATAGATGGTCCAGAAAGGTGCAAGACAGGGGCCAGCTGCCCCCGCCCAGGAGGGGGGCACCCCATAGAGAAGGGGGCCCTCAAGGGTTGTTGTAGACATGGCCCGACCAGTCTCGGCCACAGGTGGAAATTGGCGAGGCCCAGCACCCGGCGGCAAGGACCAGAACCCACCCCGCAGGGACACAGACACCCCCGGCTCAGGTGTGATGTGATCCCCGGCTTCTGGGCTTGCCAGAAAGCTCAGGGATCCCTCTCCCTGTGTGGGGAGAGCAACGCCGGGCCCAGGAAACCGGCACCCAGGGGACACGGCTGCCGTTGCCAAGAGCCCCGCACGCCCCACCAGGGATGGGGTAAGGGACAGATGGTCCAAGGTCCCACCTTCCTTGTGAAATGACTGTGTGCGTGTGTGTAAGTGAGGGTGTGTGTGTGCATGTGTGTGTGTTATGTTGGAATGTATATTTTGAGGGGGGAAGGGTGTGTGTACAAAGGGGGTGCAGTTAAAATTGATGGGTAGGGCACTGAGGGGACATCTCCTGATTACTCACAGTGATGTCCCATCACCCTCCCCGCCAAGGGGCCCTAAATGTCTAAGGTGCAGTTAAAGTTGAAATTAATTATTGAATATACAATTACTGTCACTTTTTCCTCTTTTCATGGTCACACACTGTCTATGCGCCTACTGCGACAGCAGAGCCTTACTCGGGCGTGTACAGCTGCATTATCTCAATGGTACTGTGCTGAAATGTCAAGACAGTCAATCAAAAGGTTTGGGATATAAAGTTTATGCTGTTTGTCAGATTGAGCCATCAGCGGCTCCTTTCCATTCTTCTATATTCAGCTGTCCTTACACATAATGCCTTTTCTTACATTTTAACATATATCGTAGACTGTTTGGGACTTTGTTTTTGTGCCACATTTCTTTGTCTACCTAATGTAGCCCCGTAAGAGGTTTTACTTGCTGCTGCTTCAACTCATAGGTTTGACACCATCCACACACAGGGACGCAACTACCTAATTTCATAGGGGTATGCAACCATGTAAAAAGTGTGCCCCCCCTGTGTCTCTAACTTTGTCTCCTGATTGTAAGCGTATGCCACACACTGTAAAAACCAAGTACACAACACTGAGAGACAAACTTTCCCTGAGGCGACAGCTGGGTCTAACTCTGTCTTAGCAGCAATCCATCTGGCAAAACCATTCACTCCGGATCCTCAACGCTTGAGATTTTTGTTTGTCCGTCTCCACAAAGTCAGGGGCCGGCAGACGAGCACTTTGTTTGCACTGCACCCTCAGTGAGAGCCTGAATGCACACCCCCTTGTGGTCCATCAAAAGTCGAGCACATGCACATAATAAAACGTCCCATCCATCTAAACACCCACACAACACCTTTATTGCGTAACCCTTGTGCTATCCTATGACCCCCCCTTCCATTGACGTGTTCTCCCTACCATGACAAAGGTGGATAAAGGTGGAAAGATTTCATGTAATCCATGGACACCAGTGAAGATCACAAATCATTGGAGAAAAAAGGTTCAGAGCACTGTCTAGTGGGTCTAGATGACCCAACTCTCAACGTTAAAGTGCCAAGGATAGCACATGGTTCAATGTATAAATCTCATTACTTTTTATCAGATTTGATAAGACCCAGCAGAACATTTTTGTGAGCTATTTTCAATTGTGTATTACCTAAATGATTCCCCAAATTTGTGTGTTGAAGGCCATTCAGAAGGATCTTCTGCGTAATGCTTTGCCCAAGCCTCCCCCCCTCTGTACCTCTCTGTTCTTCATATGCTGATCGTCTCTCTTTCTCTCTATTATCATCATCATCATCATCATCATCTCAACCTCTCTCCTCATTCTTTTCTGTTGGGAATGACTTGTCATGTATGCCTGCACTTGTTTTCCTAAAATAAGTGAACAGGTGGTCAGCAGAAGTTTAAACCAGAATGAACATCTAGGTTTTTGTGACTCTAATAATGTAATTAATCCTATCTGAAGTCATCTCTGCTCTCTTTTCTATCAGATCCATCACCAATCTCATGTCTGTCTCCTTCACCTCTTGTCTGTCTTCTTCTCCACTAAATCATAATAAGTCCAAGCAACAATTATTTCATGTTTTAAATAAATTAAACATCTTGCTAATGCATGTTTTTTTTTAAATTAAGGATACTATTTAAAAATGACTGACTTGGAATGAATTGGCTTTGCCCTGAACGTCCACCATCAGACCACCCTGTTTCTTTCCTCCATCTGTCCTGATTCTTTTTCTCTTCTCGTCTTTTTCTCCATCCTCACAGCTGTTTGATATTAACTTCCTGTTAGGAAGAATAGAGTGACTAAACTATTTGTAAGAATAGAAACGTTTTTAATTTGAAATTATATTTTTATTGGATATCACTCAGTGGTGGGATAGTGTTATGGCAAGCTAGGCGAGGCAGACCCAGGCGCTGGAACCCGGAACGAAAACACAAGGTGAGTAAGTTGGTAAGTCAAGTTTTAATGATATTCGGGATTGCTTGAGATCTTGATATGGCTGGAGGCTGAAAAGGAGCGGGTGAAGTTGTTGGAAGTAGCTTGAGGTAGTTATGGCTTGTGGCGAAGCTGGAGGTCAGTGATGGCTCGAGGCGAGGCTGGAGGTTCTTGGTGTTCCGAGAGGTTCTGTGGCTAAGGTAATCCAGTGACTCAGGTGTCCACTCATGGTCAGAATGTCCTGAAGGCGAGGCAATACAAAAGTTAGACGTGAACATAAACACTTGGACTAAACTAGACGAGAGACCAGCTTATGCACCATCAGGGGCAACAAACTGGTGATGAATGCTGGTTCTGGATCTCCTTAAGTAGGTCAGTTCGGTGATGAGGTGAGTGGACACAGCTGGGAATCATCAGGAGCCAAGCAGAGAGGGGAGGGGGAGGAAAGCTGACAGAGGCACCATGACAGATAGAATAGAATCGATTTCTTTACTGTTGTCAAAGATCTCCAAATGTTCAACTTAAATCCAAAATGTCTTTCAGTCCAAGTGATATTAAAAGCAACAGGCTGTAAACTAAATAGTCATTAAAAAAAATAATTATCCAAACTTTTAACATAAAAAGAAACAAAACACCATCTAACCCACCATCACACACTTCTCCCTTCTGCCCATAGGAGCTACTTTTATCATTATTTAGTTTTCTTACAGTCAAAGGATAAACAAATTTCAGTGTTTTGGTACATCTATTTAAAGAAACTTATTTATGTCTGTCTGAAACAAAATCAGTACAAACAAGCTCCTTTATTTTTTCTCCATGATCAGTGATACTGTAAATCCTGCTAAGTACAGCTGCAAGACACTTGTGACCATTTTCCTGTTGTAGCTTTAGCCTGAATGTTGTCAAGCCTTTTTTAACACTGCTAACATATCTGCTGTCTCTCAACCATTTATAGAAGCTTTTCTTCATTCACACCACATCTTTGTCCCTTTTGTGTTTTCTGTTTTAAGCCCCCGATTGTTTTTTCTTTTGCCTTTTTTTTATTTAAAGCGCACTGTCATCAGATGATCGCACAATTCAAACAGAAACAATCAGACGCGTGTGTCTCCGAGAGAGCACGCTCCAGCACGTTCGACTGCGCTCTCTTTACAAGACCCGAGGGAGGGAGGAGTGGCTGCGGTGGGGGCACCCGATCAGTGACGATGTGCTTCTGTTAATGATCATATCATGTAAATATATATGTGCACAAACAGCTGTGAAATTAAATGATATGGACTATGAATAATTTTCACAACTTCGGTTTGGCGCCCTCTTTGGCCGGCGCCCCTAGGCGATGTACATGCTGCGTACCCGCTTTTTGCACCCCTGTCCACACACATACACTTTTGAGTTGTTAAAAATGAAAAAAAAAAAATCAAGATTCTGATCCGTCCAATTGCAGACAAATAGATCCATTAATGTCCTGAGTTCCTTCTTCGAAGCTGGTATCTGGCTCAAAACTGTACAGCTGGATGGCTCTGATATTGCTCTCTGATTTTTTTCTACGCTGATGTCAGTTTGGGCTTATGAGGTGATAAGCAAGTGGGAAGCAAGTGGGAGAGAGAATCAACAAACAAAAGTTTATGGGAAATTAGCAGAGGTTAACTTCTGCACCAACAGTCCTGCCCACAACTCTGAGGTGAATTTATTATGAGCTCTTGCTGTGCTGCAAAAAAATACCTTAAAAATATGACAATCATAATAAGAAAACCACTGGGAACGATTTTATAATAGCTAAAAAATCAGTTGGAGTGGGACTTTAAGTCAGTCAACTAATTGATGATTCATGATTCTTGTATTTGTGTATGTATGTGTATTCAGAAAAGAACCTATTGTTTTTTTCCCTCCTCTATCAGACTGGTAATTTATGTGGAGACAACATGCACAAATAGTTCCTGGACTGATCTTCTGCTAACTTTGAGGTGGAAAGGCTGTCGGGTTCATCTGTTTCAGTGTCCTCCCTCCCTTCATGTTGGCTGTAGCAGTGGATGGAAATTGTGGAAAAAAAATGTGTAAAAGTCTTTTCCACCTACATTTTAGATGGTCTAATGTTTTTCTTATGTAAACTTTTCTGTTCTTTTAGGCCCAGTGCTTTTTTGAAGATGTATTTCTGGCCAAAAACACTTTGGTGACCTCCTTGGTGGACTGCATTCATGGGTCAACAGACTAGATTAGATTAGATTTGCTTTATTGTCATTGTGCATAGTACAATGAGATTTAAGCATCGCCGTCAGTGCAAGAGCAGCAAGGAAGGAAAATATAATAAAAAACATTGTAATACAATAAAATCAAACAAACAAACAGTATATACAAGTGTGCAAATATAAACTGTAAACTGTAATGAAGAGTGCTGAAATAATTGTGCAAAATTGCGTATGAAAACTGTGTGTAAACATGTCAAAAGTGCCCGAGGTGGTAAAGAGGTAGAGTGTTGACACTGTGGACAGAGAAGTAAACAGGAATATGGATTTTATCTGTGCATGTGGGAATTGAGGATTGTTATTGCTTTTGGAAAGAAGCTGTTTTTAGTCTGTTCATTTTGCTTCTGATCCCTCTGTAGCGCCTCCCAGAGGGCATCAGGTTGAACAGGTCTGAGCCGGGGTGTGAATTGTCCTTGATGATGTTATGAGCCCTAGTGATGCAGCGCACGGAGCAGATGTCCGTCAGGGTGGGGAGAGGGCACCCAATGATTTCCTGAGCCGTCTCTACGACTCTCTGCAGTCTCTTTTAATCTGCGGCTGTGACTTTGTTGGGAAAACCATGACAGAACATGTAATGTTATTTTAATTTCTTCTTCTTTGAGAAAATAAACATGACTGCATATATGTTTTATTGTATTTTATGCCATATATCACCATGTCAATAAACAACGTTCATCATCATTTGTTGTTATAGAATCCTGGAAATGCAAGACGTGGAGCAGGTAAGTTTCTGATGTCAGCTGATAAGATTACCCCACGTTTCACATCCCAAACATCAGACTAAAGAATTGGGCGGAGTGTTAAAATGTGCCTTGGCTCAAATGGATTGGACACCCACTCAGATGTCCCAAGTCTGGTTTTGTCCCATAGCAGAAGACTATTGCACCACGGTTGCAAGGGAGGACACAGTCACCCTAGAACAAATTTAGGTACTTCGTCATCATGGTCAGGAACGGACTGACCATCCCCTGGCAAAGGCCTTAATTGCCTAAATGCCACCTCATCTGTGGGCTCAAGGCACCACAGATGTTGGATCGATAAAATACAAACCGATTTGCATGCTGTAAATAACATTTTGAGCGCTTGAACCGTTTCTGATCCTAATCCATACTTAGCCCCGGCCGAACTGGACAACTCGCACTCCTGGTCTACATGCATTGATTTCGCTAATGCTTTTTTATTTTTTTGTCTGCTTCTACATCCTGAGTGTAGAGACATCTTCTCATTTACGTATGAAACCCAGTACATGCGTTACATGCGTTTTCAACAGGGGTTTTGCATTCTCTCCAGGAATTTTCAATCAGGGATTTAAGGAGGTGTTTTCTGACTGTCCCTTGCCAGGCAACGCCGCTCTCATCCAGTATGTGGAGGAAGTTCTGATAAAAGTTGATGCATGTTTATACGCCACAGCCGTATTTCTTAGCCATTTAGCGACCACAGGGTGTAAAGTTCGCACATTGCGGGTGTGCCGCAGACAAGTAGATTTCTTAGGACATTATTTCCCAGTCAGGGCCTGGCATGTTCCCGGCCTACAGATCAGCTGTATTGTCTCATCCTAAACACATGAAGGTCAAAGACATGTTGTCATTTTTAGGTCTGACTGGCTGCAGCAGACATTAAGTCCCCAATTACGCAGGATTGACCCAACCACTCCTTGGCATGGTCAGACAGCAAAATAGGATAAACCTTAAAGCCGACCTGCACTAGACTGCAGAGGCTGAAACTGCTTTCATTGAATTAAAATAGGCTCTGGCTGCAGCCTCTGAGCTGGCCACACTAGATTACCGCCTGTTCTTTCTTGGTGTTTCTGAAACAGAAGATCTTGCAAACAGTGTTCTGTTCCAGAGAAAAGGGGGAGGATGAGTAATACTTATGTACCTTATGTTAGATAACATGGACAAGACATCACAAATGCACCAAACATACAGTTGGAGTAACCAACCCACTGTTGCACCCACAGTCATGGGACACTCATTACAAATACTGACCTGCGTTGGGCTCTCCTGGCGCGGCGGCGGGGAGGGGGGGGGGCTGCTCTCCTGGTTGGGCTGGGGCGGCGCTCTCTTTCCCCCCGTGCCTCCCTGCTCTCTGGCTCTGTGGGCGTCGCGGCGGTCCTGCTAGCCCTGGCCTGGGTGGCGGATTTGGTCGCCCAGGGGGCAGTTGTTCCCTGCCTGCTGCCGTGTGGCGTTGGGGGGTTCCGGCTGCCGCTGCTGCTGCGGTGGGGGTCTTGGTGTGGGGATGGCTGGGCACTCTCCTTCCTTCTTTTGACATTCCACCATCCATTTTAGAAGAACATAAACACTCACCTGAGCACAGGTGTTAGCTCACCTTTGCACTAATAGTTTGCATGATTGAATGAATGAAAGATTTCACACTAGTTGGTTTGAAGGCATAAGTATGCGTGTGAACACTATCTGTTTTGTGTACATGTCGACATGTGGACATTTTTGCAGCCAGCAGGTGTGTTTATCACATTTCAGTGTGTGTGGACAGGTTAAAAAAGGGCAGCCTTTTTGTACTACATTTGAACCTTACCGTAATGATAGACAACCAGTAAACTTGCTGCTCTATGCTGCTTCATGGTCTTATCCCCCCCTCTAACATCCCTCTCTCTTCTTCCCTTCTTTCCTTTTCCGTCCGGTCCAACACCAAAGATTTTCAAACATGATTGAAATTAAATTAATAAAGTTTGGCCTAGATTACAAAAGGGGTTTATTCAGACATACCTTTGGTTTGTCTGAAGATTAATAACCCCTATTGTTAAAGTAAAATATGTCCAACACAAGAGGCCCTCAGCTCTCATCTGCCTGCCCAGCTGTTGGACAGGACAAGTTAAAAAAATAAAATAAAATAAAAAATACTGACCACTCACAAAGGGATCAACATCACAGACCAAATGAGCACAGGAACACCACATGTGTGCTGAACAGGTGGACAAAAACAGGAGAAGATCAGGTCAGATGTGTAGTCCACAGATGGTTGTTGTTTCAGGCATGACAAGGATGCATTGAGATCAGCATATGCAGTAGTGGAAGATCAGAATGGTCAGCATGTGGTCAGAAAGGCAGACAGATTAACAGGTCCCCAATCAGCTCAAAGAGCAGAAGTTGTCGAGCAGGATTAGCTGAAGCAGAAGGAGCAGAGCTGTTCAGAAACAGAGCAGGAGGCAGAGCCATGCTTCAATTAGGTGGTAAGATTACAAAAGGGGTGTCACCAGAAAAACCAGGGAGGTTTCCAGTGGAAACAGCGACAGGGCGAGAGATCATAATTGATTTTCCAGACATGGTGACCTCCATTAGAGGTTTCAGGTATGTGTTGGTGTGCATGGATGCATTTACTGGGTGGCCAGAGGGGGTGCCCCCCTAAGAGGGAGGACAGCAAATCAGTAATAAATGTCTGGTTAATCCGTACATCCCACGTCATGGTTTTCCCAACAAAGTCACAGTCAAAACTGAATTGGGCAAAATCTGTGCACAGACCAAGTGAAATGGGGTTGGGGCTCTACCATTTGCTTTGATGTCAATCAGATGCTCTGTAATATAGAGAGTGAGTTTGACCCACATGAGTAGCAGACAGGACTTTTACAGGGCCACAGTCACAGCTTCCATGCTCAGGAACCTCAAACAACAATGTCTCACCCTGATTATGTAACTGTTCTCCATACTTTTGAATCAATTTTCTCCAAACAGGTGGCAAAGAAACCAGGTGTCAATCATTTCACGAAGCGTGAAAGAAAAGATTTGAAAAACAAATCCAGGCGGGCTCAAATGTTTTGAATAATGCTGCTCAACCGGAGCTGGCCAGGGCGAGTTGGACTCTTCTGTGTTGCGGAGAGAACACAGAAGGGAGAACATCACATGCAGTGAAGGTCCAAGGGAAAGGTGACACCTGGTTTCATTGGACCTTTGATACAGGTCCAGCAGCACCTCAAGGCAGCAGCTGATCCAGCGGTTTCCGACAAAGGCTTAACTCACACAGGGGCAGAAAAATCCCCGGGTTGCTACCTACAGGAGTCGGGAGAGAAGAAGCACATCAGGTGGTAGAGTTTCGCTCCCACTCCAGTGAACCTTGCGTTCGTAACCATCGATTCAAACTGACCGGTCCTTTTCTCCAAACAAGAACTTTTTAGTGTTTTGATTGTATGTAACTGTATAACAGTGTCATTTATCTTATGATTTGTATATGTTTTGATTTTTGATAAACTTGGGGTCAAAGTGTTTTTGTGCTTGTGGTTTATGAGGGCCGTGTAGACTGGCACAGCAAAGGCTAGCATCTTCACAATAAGTCTGGCTCATCAGAGACGTCAGCAGATTTTCAGCTTCCTCTAACACCAGGTTGTCCTGATATACATCATCCGCCTTGTCCTCTTGATCTGCAGCAACTCCATCCTCTCTAGGCGGCTTCTCCAACTCCTCAACACCTCCTGTCTGTTCTGGTTTCTCTTCCATAGGTCCTTTTTGTTGCAGATTCTGGTTCACCAATTTCCTGGAAGGATCATCTTTTCCCTTCTCCTTCTTTGCTTTCTTTCCCTTATTCTTCTCATCTCTGATGGAACCAGCTGACCCAAGCAGGTGCATCGTCAGTTCTCTGTCTTCTTCATCGTGATCTTTCTTTTTCAGATATTCATGAGATACTTGAGTTGTGCCCTTCGACGACTCTCCTTTCGAACCCCCACATGTGGTACTTTTCTTTGTTGGTTAGATTTCAGCATTTGTGAGGTCATACATTTTGTGGTGTTTTTGTGAAATGCCTTGTGGTGAGTTGTTTTGTGTCTATTTCTATTTTGTTTGTTCGCTTGGTTTTGTTTTTGTTTGTTTGGTTGTTGTTTGATCAGTTCACTCTTCGTCCACCTCCTTTCCTCCACCATTGACGGCTGGGTCCCAAAGGGGATGTATGGATTGATATTTCTGCCACCGCGTTGCACACAAAACTTTCTAAGTTGCAGGTGAAAATATTAAATATTTGCTTTTCAATAATTTATTATTCTGCTTTTTTTTTTTTGCTTTCAACATTTTTTTTTCAAACGTTTTTTTGCGTTTGCAAAACCCATGTTTTTGCGTACGTTGTGTCAAATCTCGCTTTTGTCTCATCTTTAAATTTTGTTGACCACTTTGAGCGTGACTTAGCGTGATATGACTGCCACTGGCATCGCCAAAAAGAAATTCGCATGACAGGGGCGGAGGCAAGATGGCGGAATGAACGAACGTACTTTGCGGGCTCCGGTGTAAGAGTTTTTTTTTTCTGTCCTTGTTTGTGAGTTTTTTTGCATTCTATAACCAAGAACACTGCAAATTTTTTCTAAGTTTCTATTTAAAGTTTGTGAGAGGAATCGCGGACTACCGTAAACTTATTTTTTTCTTCCTTTTGAAAATCGAAAGTAAACTAACCGAAATGCAAATGGCGAGCACGACTATTATTCCCAGTCCGATATTCACGAGATGACTGAGGAAGCTGTTGAAGTCACTACAGGGGATGGAGAAAGGTCCAAAGAAAAGTTAGTGAACCTTGCACACACTCCAGTCAAAGCACCTCATCCTAAAAAGCAAAAGAAAGGGAGCGGGCAGAACTTCCAGGATGAAAGTATGTTCGAAAGAATTATGGAAGCCGTGGCCGCCCTGACGGAGAAGGTCGACATGCAAACGACCAAAATGGACGAACAGACAGCCCTACTGAAAAAGTTTGATGAAAGAATTGATGCCAACTCTGAAGCTATAAAAAGGAATAAAGGAGTTCTAGAACATCTGGAGAAAAGTGTGGCTGAACTTCAAGGAGATAACAAGCGGCTAAGGGAAGCGGTGGCTGAGCATGCCCGCTACAAACGGAGGTGGAATCTGCGGCTGAATGGTTTGGCGGAGAAGGACGGAGAAGACATCAGAGAAACCGTCATCGGCATCTTGACCAGGGTGGTTCCCATCGGCGCGGACCGCCTACGAGAGGCAGTTGACACGGTTCATCGGTTGGGAAGAAAGGGGAGCGCGGCGACTTCCAACAATATGCCGCGGTCGATAATCCTGCAGTTTGTGTCCAGAGTGGTCCGGGATGACATGTGGAAACGGTCAGAAGAGGCGAGAGTCTGCAAGGAAATGCACATCCACTTCAAAGAAGATTTCTCCAAGGAGGACAGGGAGGCGAGAGCCAAGCTGTGGCCGCTGGTCCAAGAGGCGAGGAAGAGGCGAGGAAGAGGAGAGGAAGAGGCGAGGAAGAGGGGTCAGAGAGCGTTCCTGAAGGAGGGGTACGCGCTGATCGACAATCGAAGAGTGGACCCACAATAGATTACAGTCAGTGAGAGTTAGTGTTCTGTCAGTTCATGTTCTTGGTGAAGAATGCTCATTGAATTGTCTGGTAAGGACAATATTGTTCATTCCTGCACATCTTCTGCGGTTGCTGTGCTATTGGTAATTCTTAAATGTTTTCTTTCATTTCTTTAAACACTAGGGGGCTTAAAAACAATGTTAAGCGAAAAGCTATTTTTTATTTTGTAAGGAGCAGAAAGCTAAATGTGTTTTTTTGCAGGAAACCCATTCAGTTGAAGAAGATGTAAACTTCTGGAAATTACAGTGGGGTGATTCTATTTATGTCAGTCATGGGACCTCTCATTCAGCTGGTGTTATGATACTTTTAAACAAATTCCCGGGAAAAGTTATTAACCATTTTGGAGACACTTATGGCCATTGGTTGATATTAATATTTGAGTTTAACGGTGAAATGTTTATTTTGGTTTGTGTATATGGTTATAATGAAAGAGCTAAAAACAAAACACTCCTCTCAGAGTTACGTAAACAAATTCTAGACATTAAACACGCTCATTTAACTGATGATGTCATAGTTGGAGGTGACTTTAACCTGGCGCCAGACCTTTGGTTAGACAGACATCCACCTAGAGCACAATGTCACAAGTTTGATGATATGGTGGTTGAATTTATGAATGTTGTCAATTTAGTTGATTATTGGAGGATTCTGAACCCAGTGACCAGGCAATATACATGGTTTAATGCTGCAGGAAATGGACAATCTTCAAGGTTAGATTATTGGTTAATATCTTCATCATTAGTAAAAATATATTGATAAATGTTCCATTTCTGCTTCCCCCTTAAAAGACCACTGTGTTGTTTCTTTATCCCTTCAATGTAATAGGTCAGTAACTGATTTAATTCAAATTTGGAAATTCAACAATATGCTTTTGGAAGATTCCTGTTTTTGCAACAAGGTTAGACAATAATAACAGAAGTTGATGCTTTGGACATGTCACCTGTGAGTAAATGGGAATGGTTTAAGTTTAAAATTAGAAGTCTTGCAATTGAATTTAGTAAAAGTGCTTTAAGATTGAAACGTCTAAAACAACAAAATATTTTAAGAAATATTAATGACCTATGTAAAAAGATGGATTTGTCGACTGAGGAATTATTAGAATGAAATAAATTACAAAGCGAGTTAGACATTTTGTATATTGAAAAAGCTAAAGGTGCCGAGCTCGCTGGATTGAAGAGGGAGAAAAAAATACCACATATTTTTTTAATCTTGAAAAACAAAGGCAATTAAAAAAGCAAATTAACAAACTATCAGTAAATAATTTTGTTTATGAAGACCAAAGGGAAATTGACAAAGAAATACACACATTTTACTCCAATTTATATAAGTCCTATCATTCCGAAGCTGACTGTGAAATTTTATTCGAAAGCATTGAAGGATTGAACCAAAACATTGACTTAGAATTTAAACATTTTATGGAAAACGATTTAGACATTGAGGAAATGGATGCTGCTGTTCTTAAGATGTCCTCTGGGGAATCTCCTGGCTTGGATGGTTTAACAGCAGAATTTTATAAATTCTTTTGGACTGATATTAGACGTTTGTTACATGAAGCTTTTCTAGAATGTATCTCAGCAGGTAGGTAGCCTTTCTAACACAATGAGACAGGGGTTAATCACTTTAATCCCCAAACCTAATAAAAATACTTTATATTTGGATAATTGGAGACCAATTACTTTGTTATGCAATGACTATAAAATTTTGGCTCATGTTTTTGCAGAGCGTCTAAACAGAGGACTGAAGGATTTAGTGGATGAGTGTCAGTCAGCATTTATTAAAAGAGGAAATATCCAGAATCACATCAGGTTAGTAGTAGATTTATTGGATTATTGTGACTTTGTTGACCCAGATAGTTTAATATTATTTCTAGATTTTTACAAAGCATTTGACACATTGGAGCATTCCTTTTTAATTAAAGCCCTGACATTTTTAGGATTTGGTGATTAATTTAGTAATATTATTAAAATGTTTTATAATGATATCTATAGTTCAGTTTCCTTAAATCCAGGAATTACTCCCCGATTTGTAATTAAAAGGGGTATCCAACAAGGTTGTCCCATCTCGCCCAAACTGTTTATATTAGCCACTCAGTTATTAACCATCCTCATAAAACATAGTCATGATATTCAAGGTATTTCTATTTTTGAAAAGCAATACAAAATTAGTCAGTTTGCAGATGATACTGCTTTACTTCTAAAAAAACGATGCAGAGGTGTTAAAGCTCTAAATAGGATTCAGTTATTTTCCAAAGCATCAGGCTTGAAGCTAAATATTTCCAAATGTGAAATCCTCCCCGTTCACTCGTGTCAGCAGCAAACTATTGAAGCCATTAGGGTTGTTCATGAAGTGAAATATCTGGGTGTGTTATTGTCTAAAAACACAATAAGGAGGGAAGAAGTCAACATTACAAATCGATTGTTTGATATAAAGAAAAGTTTAAGTCGCTGGTTGACAAGAGATTTAACTATTTTGGGAGAAATCTGTTAACCAAAGCAGAAGGCGTCTCTAAGATTATTTATCCCTGCTATTCCTTATACATATCCCCTCCAAACATTAAGAAAGTTAACTCTATTATTTTTCAATTCATATGGAAAAACAAAACACATTATATCAAACGTTCCCAACTGGTCAAAAGTTATGATAATGGTGGCATCAATGCTCTAGATTTTGAAGCTATGGTCGGTACTTTCAGGATTAATTTTTTAAAAGCTCTTCTGGTTGATAGTGACTCCATGTGGTTTCATATTCCAAGATCCATCTTTAAACATTTAGGAGGCATAGACTTCCTTTTGAAATGTGATTTTGAAGTCAACAAGATTCCATTCATTTTGTCCAACTTCCATAAACAGGTTCTTCAGTTTTGGAAAATGATATTTAACCACAATTTTACCCCCCATGGATCAACTTTATGGAATAACAGAACAGTATTAGTTGGTAGGAAATCTATATTCAAACAGGATTGGTTTGACAGAAACATTCTTTTTGTTACAGATTTAACTGACAGTGACGGTAATTTATTGACTTTTTCTTCGTTTATAGATAAATACAGTCTCACCTGCAGCCTTAAAGAATTTAAAAAAGTATGTCGAGCTATTCCTGCTGCTTTGATTCATTTAATAAAAAACACTGTTTTTACTCCTCTTAGAACAATTATCTCATTACCAAAATTACAGATAAATGGATGTAATTTCTTAGATTTTAAACTAAATAACAATCTTTTGAACAACTGTTTAAAAGAAAGAATTTATCATGTCCATAATCGAGCCTCTTTTAGATCTTTCTCTTATTTCAACAGCCAATCTCTGTTAGTTAAAGCACACTCAAAGTACATTAAATGGCCTGTTCTGCCCAAAATAAAAGAAACTCATTTCAAAATAATAAATAAATATTATCCTGTCTCCGATTTTCTTCAAAGCAGATTTAAATTTGTCGTGGAATCTTGCATTTTTTGTAACTCCAATGAGGAAACGCTCCAAAGAGTTCTGGACTCAAATAAGGAATTGGATTAATTTAAAACTGAATATTCCCCCTTTTGGTATTTCTGATGTCATGCTGTTTATGGAAAATATTGATGATTCTTTCTCAAATTTCATTAATATCATCTTACTTTTAGGAAAATACCATATCCACTGTTGCAAGTGGAGAGGTTCCAAGCCCTCCTTCCCAGGTTTTATTAACGATTTTAAATTATATTATTCCTCATTGAAAAGATTGCAATCCTCTGTAGGTGTTAAAAAAATATCTAAACAAATTTCTTTGTGGCTTTTATTCTAGTTTCTGTCCTGTGCTATCATTTGGCTCCTGTTATTTTTGATTTTATTTTTTGTAAGTGTTTCAACACTTAATGTTTATGACTGAGAGTATTTTTTACCCCCCTTAGTGTTTTTGTATTTTGTGGTGTATTCATCCTCTGCTGGAGTTTGTATGTTTTGTCTTTGAAAAGTTCAATAAAATAAAATAAAATAAAAAAAAGAAATTCGCATGCGTTGTGTATCATCTCACTTTTTTCCTATCTTTGCTGAGGTAAGTTTCGGTTTGACGTTAAACAGCTTTGTCAGATTCTAACCAATCAAATGAATCTAACATGGTGTCTGCTACCGTTTTATTTTTTTTTTTTTTATAATTTATGCAGAACAAAAGTGACATACAGCAAAAGAACAAAGAACAATAAACTGTACATCGAATGTTCAAAATAAACCCCAGGGGATATACAGTACAAGCAAAAAAATAAACTTATATTAAATTTTACAGCTGAGCAAGGTGATACGTTTTAATAGCTTTTTTGTTTGTACTGGGGGAAATGGAATGTAAGTAATATCTAACTTGGGCTAGTAAATCAAGAAAATTAGGAGCTTTATTGCTGAATTTAGATTTGTGAATATAATACTTGGTTAATAAAATCAGAAGATTTATTAAATAAAATTTAGATAAAAATGTCTTATCATAATGTAGCGACCTGGGGGTTAGCCCCGCCTTCAGCTCCTAAGGCTCATGGGACGTGGGGAGCTTAGGGTGACACCTTGAGTCAGAGGGCTGGAAGCTAAAGTGACGCTCCATGCTGTTTGGGCTGTGTGTACTTGAAATAAACGGGCTAGATGCTCAAAAGGAGACTTCGCCTCTCTTCCTGTTTATTTTGTCCTGAGACTGATTGGGGTTGTGTGGTGTATGGGGCACGGTCAGCTCTCCAACAGAGCCATCTCAATTAACAGTTGGTTCTAGCTACCCCACAATCCAACGGGACTGTTACAATAATTAACGTAACCAAATAAGATGTTAATCCAGATTAAATTAAAATGAGGATAAATTTGAGTTTTATCAAATTTGTCAATCTGTCCCATAGTCTTTCAGTGTACTTGCAGGTCCAAAAAATATGCACCAACGTTTCCTCTGACTGAGAACAGAAAGAACAGTTTTTATCAATATCCCTTTTTAGCCTTTGCATATACTGATTTGTTGGATAAAACTTATGAATGATCTTGAACGAAACCTCTTTCACTTTGTTGTTTATAAGATATTTGTTTGACAGAAGCCAAACCTTTTCCCAACACATTTGACCATGAAGTGAAGTCCAGAAAGTTATGGCCGGGGATTCCGTTTTTCGCTCCTGCTGGAACAGTCTTCGGATGGCTTTGTTTTGATTTGTCAAAGCAGAGAAGCAGAGTTTTCCGACAGCAGTGTCCGTCACATGAAGCTGTGGTTGGGGGGCAGATGGAGTAGGAGTTCCTTTATAAAGATAGGTGAGGTTGAGGGAAACGGCATCAAAAACCACCGAAAAGTCCTTCATAGAAACAGGGATCTGGTAGAACTGAAGGAATTCGATGTAAGTGTAAAGTTGACCTTGTTGATTGAATAATTGACTAACTAGTCTGATATTATTATCAAACCACTGTTGGATAAAGATAGATTTGTTTTTGTAAAGAATATATCTATTGTTCCAAATGTAAAACCTGTGAGGAGAAAAATTATGTTTATAAATCATGGACCAAGCAAGTAACATCCGTTTATGAAATGAAGACAGTTTGATGGGCACTTTGTCGGGCTTCTAGGTGCAGAGCAGTAAAAAGTCGAGGCCACGAACCTGGGAGAAAATATAATTGGGAATGAAGTTCCACAGAGAGTTCGGATTTTTCAAAAACTTTCTTATCCAATTAATTTTAAAAGTCATATTTAAGGTACTGAAATCCAGAAAGTTCAGACCCCCACTAGTATAATCATTCATTAGAACAGATTTCCTTATATGATGAGTTCGGTTTTTCCAGACAAAGTCGCATAGCAGTTTATCAACAGTTTTGCTAATGATGTTACTGACATAAAGAGACTGAGCGGCATAAATGACTCTGGAGAGCCCTTCAGCCTTGGAGAGGAGAATTCGACCTTTAATGGAAAGGTCACGTAAAAGCCAGAAGTTAAACCTCTTTTTCATTTTATCAATAATTGGAAAAAAGTTAGTATTACCTCTATCATTTTCAGTTTTTGATATTATTATACCAAGATATGTGACTGATGTCTTTACAGGAATATTAAAGAGTGAATCTGAATCACAAGATTTAATTGGGAGGAGTTCACATTTTTTCAGATTTAATGAAAGACCGGATGCTTTGGAAAAGAGCTTAATTATATTTATTGCTAGTGGAATTTGTGAGCTGTCTTTAAGAAAGAGAGTCGTATCATCGGCGAGCTGACTTATGAAAATAGATCTGGAGATATGGGACAACCCTGTCTAATCCCACGTTTTATATCAAACCTAGGTGATGAACCATGTTTCAGTTTAATAAAACAGGTGGCATTGTTGTAAAGAGTTTTAATGACTTTGCAGAAGTAGTCACCAAAACCAAATTTTTGTAAGGAGCGATACAGGAAGTTATGTTCTACTGTATCAAAGGCCTTAAAAAAGTCCAGAAATAGCATAAAAGAGTCATCTGCAATTAGATAAGAGTAATCGAGTATATCCAAAACTAAACGAATGTTGTTTGTGATGTGTCTGTTGGGTAAAAAGCCTGATTGTGATTCATCTATTACTGAGTTAAGAACAGATTTAATTCTTTTAGCAAAAACTAAAGCTAAAATTTTATAATAATTAT
Source organism: Oryzias sinensis (assembly GCA_037389245.1). NCBI lineage: Eukaryota > Metazoa > Chordata > Actinopteri > Beloniformes > Adrianichthyidae > Oryzias > Oryzias sinensis. The sequence continues at coordinate 32,693,812 of CM074492.1, read as the reverse complement.
TAAGAAGACAGATGGGTCTCCAATTATCAATATAGAGTAAATCTTTGTGAGGTTTTGGGATAAGGGTAATAAGACCTTGGGTCATACTCCAGGGTAGGGTGTCATCAGAAATACTTTCGTTGTAAACTTCCAGTAAAAAGGGCGCCATTTGTTGGTCGAATAAAGTATAAAATTCAGAAGTGAATCCATCAGTTCCTGGAGATTTATTTGGTTTTAACACCTTTATGCAGTCACAGACTTCTCCAAGACTTATTGGATCATCACAAAGTTCTTTTTCAGAGTCTTTAATTGTTCTGGTATTGTTTAAAGAGTTCAGAAAGATATCAGCTTCTATTTTAGAATATTGTGATGAATACAGATTCTTAAAAAATGATGAACAATAGTTGGAGATTATTTTAGAATCAGTAGAATTTACGTCCTTAATTTTTAACTCGTTAATAGTGTTTATTTGTCCTTGATGCTTCTCCATTTTAAAAAAATAAGAGGAGTTTTGTTCTCCTTGCTCAAGCCATTGTTTTCTGGATCTAATGAAACCTCCTTCTGCTTTTCTTTTATAAACTTGATCCAAGTCTTCCTGTAGTTTGATCATTTGTAGTTTTTGCTCATTTGACAAGCTGTCTGGAGGTTTTTGTGATAGTACTGAGATGCCTGTGATTAAGTCATGCTCTTGTTGCTTTCTTAGTTTAGCTAAGTTGCCACCAAATGTTCTTAAAAACTTGGCTGATTCATATTTAAACAACTCCCAATTAACTGAGAAAGAGTTCTCCAATTTGGCTTTATCAAAAAATGTTGAAAGAAGATCGTTAATTTTTGTTTGCACTTCTGTAATTTTGAGCAGTGAGTTGTTTAATTTCCAATAATAAGATTTACTGATATTTTGAGAGGGACACATAACAATATCTATACGGACAGCTTGATGGTCACTAAGTGGACACGGTAAGACATTGACTGAAATATCCTTATCTTGTAAATCACTAGAAATTAACCAAAAGTCTAATCGAGAGAGGGCTGTTCTAGATTTATTACTCCATGTAAAAGATGGTATATTGGGATGTTTGAGTCTCCAGATATCCACCAGTTTAAACTGTTCCATAAAAGATTCGAAAAATATATTTTTGCGATTATGATTCAAGGGCGGCCACCGATCAATTTGAGGGTTTAAAGTCAGATTAAAATCTCCCCCCACAATAATTGCAGAGTTTGGAAATTTCTGAAGCCATTTTTTCAATGTACTCTCAATTATAAGAAATAGTTGTTTATTTTCTGTGTTCGAGTTGTAGCCGTATATATTGAAAATAATTATGATATTATTATTGTAATTAATAACTTGCCCAACAAAGTGCCCTTTAGCATCAGATTCTGTATGCAGAACATTCCCGTTATATTTATGTTTTAAGGTCAAAACCCCTGCTGATTTTTCAGAGTGATGAGAAAACCATAAGTCATTCCCCCACTGTGTTTTCCAGAAATTTACATCCGAACAAACAGAATGAGATTCCTGACAAAATAAAAGATCTGTATTCAGCTGCTTAAGAAATAAAAATATAGCTTTTCGTTTGACATTACTTCTTAACCCCCTGGCGTTGAGGGAAACAATAGACAATGAAATATTGAGAACAAGAAAAAATACTTTCAAACACTAAGAAAAAGTAACATATTTTTTGAGCTTAACCTGCATATTAGTAAATGTGTCAAACAGAATAACTCAACAATATTTTGTGAATACTGAAGGTATTCAAAACATTCCCGAAAGAGGAAAAACTGAACTAAGCCCACATCAAAATATTCAGGTTTTGTGTTTCCAAGTGGGCCTCGGTAAATTAGAAGTTCAGTCAGAACCATCCTGTTTTAGTGAGTTGGCAACAAAGTCAGAGTATCACATAACCACCAGTGACCTGATTACTTGACTTCTTGACCGTTGATGAAGGCTCTGCTGCCCACAAAGTAGGCTCGTTTTCCTTCCTCTCTAGCTTTTTGGATGAGGGGCCACACTTTCAGCCGGGCTTCTCTGACAGCTGTGGAAAGATCCTCGGCAAAGCGGAGCTTTTTCTCTCGTAGAAAGGAGCTGTTTTTAGCGGCTCTCCAGACGGTATCTCTGAAAGATCTTTGGGAGAACTGGAGGATGATGGCTCTGGGGCGTGTGCTGCTTGGATTGGGTTTCCCAAGGCGATGTGCAACATCAATGGCAGAAAAAGCCTGCTGCAAGTCTTCTACAACGATGCTCTGACATATCTCAGTGACCTTGGCTTTCACATCTTCATCAGGGCTTTCAGTGACACCAAAGAGTTTCAGGTTCCACCTCCTTGAATATGACTTCAGTTCCAGAACCTGGGCCTGAAGAGCTGCCACGGTTTTCTCTTCATTCCTCAAACGTTGGTCAACATCTTTCAAAGACTTTTGTGTGTCTTTTATTTCGTTGCATGCAAATTCTAAGCTTCTCCTTATGCCTTCAATCTTCAGCGTGTTTTCATCTATCTTCTTTGAGTTTTCATTTATTAGCCTTTCCAATGAATCTTGGTTGTTTATCAGCTCAGATAAAACAGCAATGACTTCATTTGAATCTGAAGAGCTTTGTCCAGCTGCCAGCAAAGCTTTTTTTTGCAGCTGGGGGCTTACTTGGAGTTTTAGGAAGAGGAGGGAAAGCTTGACATGACACGAGGTGGTCTTCGGTACTGCAGCTTTTTCGCTTTTTTGCATTCTCTTTCTTTCTCGACTGAACATCAAGATAAAAAATCAAAAGATCCTTCTCTTCCAGAAAAATTTTGAGCTGTTTTCTTGGTCTTTAGGATGAAATAGATGTTATGTTCGATAACTTTTGCAGGAGCTCAGAAGGTACGCACCTACGCAGACGCCATCTTGGCCGAACCTCGATGGTGTCTGCTACCGATGTGCAAAGGCTGAACCGGTGTGGGTACCGGATGTTCTCGGGTTGCCGAATGTTCTCGGGGTCCTTCGGGCTCCTTCCAATGAGTTATATGACTAGAGGAGACATCACGTGGTTCCTCATGGGAGGAGAGCAGCGCCATCTTGGTGAGGTCATGTTTTGAAGACCAAACCACTTTTTATAACATTTAATAAAGAGCTCTGTTTTTGCTTTCAATCACTTCATTATATGAAAAAGAAGAATGGCTTGAAATTGCTTAGTTTTGTTCAGAAATACAAACTTCACGAGTACCCCTATCTAGTATTAGACTATGTTCCTTTATTTTATTTTACTTATGTTTTTATTTATTTGTGTGTTATGTTCATTGTTTCTTTTTT